>PVKV010006416.1:0-106093 GCA_004027835.1 Alouatta palliata
GCCTTTATGTTTCTTTCTAGCTTCTCCTTTTTCTCTTATATCTGGAAGTTGGTCCCCTGCTTTGTGAAGAAGCTGAGATGGTGGTTGCAGAACCAGTGTCTGCTGCCAACACACCCTCTTCTCAGGAAGAAAGCCTCATGGAGAGAGAGGTGAGGCCTTTGCTCATCCACCCCCAGGAAGCAGTGGAGACTTTCTCCCCTGTGCTGCTGACTCATGTCCCAGTAGATACCCTACTGTCGCTTCAGTCCTAAAGGGCTGTGTACTCTCTTCTTCTGACCACTCATACATGTTTTGAACATTTTTTCTACTGGGACTTCCACTCCATAACCAGCATGCTTCCCTATATTCTTAGCTTCCTCTCTTAGTCTTAACTGGATCCTCGTTCATTTCTGAGGTCTCCCATTTCCTGGGAATGTCTCTTCAAGTCATGAATGTTTACATTCTCAGCCAACTAACTCAGGGCCAGGAAGTGGGATTGGTGACATTTTTACTCTAAATTTCTGCTTCTTGACTATTTGTCCTTTATCTTTTGTAAAACATGATCATTTGAGGTTTATGTCATTCAAGTTTTAGTATCCTCTGTAACCACCACATTCTTCCTTGTTCACAGAAGAGTTTGACACCTTATTTGTGATCTTCATCAATACTCAGACCTTTACCATTATCCTGGAAGATTTAGAAAGCAACACCTTGACCTCTCATCTTCTCATGGCTTCCTTTCCTGTACTTGAGCCACACAGTCCTACAGTAACATTCTGACTTTGCTGGCATAGTCAGCTGCTCTAATGGACATATTCCAGTTTACTTTTTCAACCCCTGTCACCGTGACTGTTTTTGGACTACCTTAGGACCTCCAGTTTCTTGACTCCTGTATTTTCTCCCAAAACATCAGTCTTCCCTTTTTCTTTTCTCCACCTGACTCTTTGGTCCATAATTTCAGTAACACCATTGTTCATGCTCCGTGTTAGAGTGGGCCTAGAATCTACCCTGGCTTTTCAATGTTTGCATTGCCATCTTCTGTAAAAACACAAAACCTGGATGAACCCAACTGTTTGGTTTTTCGACCTGTGTGGCCACAAGATGTTGGAGAAAAATGCACAAGAGGACAAATTGGCTCTATGCTAATGTTTGAACACCAGCTTCAAATGAGCTCTCAGTACTGCTTGTCCCATCTCTTGCTGGGCGTCTCTGATTAGCTTTCCTTCCCAGTCTTCACAACAACAATTTCATACCTCTTCCTTTCTCTTTTCCAGACTCCTGCTCAGGCTTGGCAGATGAACTCTTCTCTTATTCTACATGGGAAATGAAAATTACCATGTGGAAACTCCCCCATCTTGCTGATACCAAGCACATAAACCTACCGAACCCACCCAAGCTTCCTTGCATCCTAAGGCAAATCTCCCAGTGGTGCTTTGCTTTGGATCCCAATCATTTCTAGTTTACTGAGAAAGCTAACTCTATAGATTACCCTTCCTTTTCTTTTATATTCAGCCTCATCTTGTCGGTCGGATGTTTTCCATTTGTTTTTAAACAGACCCACGTTTCCCCCATTTAAAAAAAAAAAAAAAAGCTCATTTAATTTCTCTCTCTCTTTGGAAACAATCTTGTCTCTCTTTCCACCTTGGCAGTAACACCTCTGGAACAGGTAAACTTGTGCTTCTGGTCTCCCTTCCTTTTTCTCCACCAAATATTAGTATGTTGTCTAACCTCTTATCTCTATGGTATTCACTTTTACCAAGTTTATCAGTGCCAAATGAGCAACATTCAACACCAACACCATCCTTCTTCAGGCTTTGGTGACATAAGCTCTTCCACCTTTCTGACCATGTGTTTTTCTGTCTTTTTTGGAGGAAGACCACTAGATGGTCTCATCAACGGCATTTATGTCCATGGCTTTCATAACTAGCAGTATGCAGATGATTCATAAGTGAGTCTCTACTCTAGAGTCAAAGATCTCTTTGTATTTGTGACTTCTACATTTGGATGTCTCAAAGGCAGCTCAAACCCCACATGTGTGAAACTAAAATCAGGATCTTTCCTCCCACCCACCCATTCCCAAGATGGATCTTCTTCCAGTATTTTTGTTTCAATAAATAACTAGGCTAGGCACTGTGGCTCAAACCTGTAATCCCAGCATTTTGAGAGGCCAAAGTTGGTGAATCACTTGAGGCCAGGAGTTTGAGACAAGCCTGGCCAAGAGGGTGAAAACCTGGCTCAACTAAAAATACAAAAAAATAGCTGGGTGTGGTGGTGTGTGCCTGTAATCCCAGCTGCTCGGGAGGCTGAGGCATGAGAATCACCTGAATCCAGGAGGCGGAGGTTGCAGTGAACCGAGGTTGCACCACTGCACCCCAGGCTGGGTGACAGAATGAGACTGTCTCAAAAAATAATGATGATATTAATTAATAACTATACTGCTCAACTATTCACCTAGGAATCTGCCTTGTAACTTCTCTCTTCCTCACATCAATATCAAATCTGTAACCAAGTCCTGTCAGTTTTTATTCCCATCTGTGAGTCTCCATCTTCGCTATCACCATCCCTAGTCAAATCAACCATCTTTTCTTGACTGAACTACAGACAGTCCTCGGCTTTTATGATGCTTTGTGACTTCACAATTTTATCACCTCTCAGTGGTGTAAAAGCAATACACTTTCAGTAGAAACGGTACTTCAAGTATCCATATAACCATCCTGTTTCTCACTTCCAATATAGTATTCAATAAATTACGTAAGATATTCAATACTTTATTGTAAGATAGGATTTGTATGAGATAATTTTGACCAACTGCAGGCTATAATCTGAGTGCTCTAAGCACTTTTAAGGTAGGCTATGCTAAGGTACGATATTCTGTAAGTTATGTGTATTAAATTCACTTTCAACTTAGAGTATTTTAAATTTATTTATTGGGTTTATTGTGAAGTAACCCTATCATAGGTCAAGGAGCATCTGTAATTCAGTGAGAGGCAAAAGATGATAGAGCAGATAATCTACCAATTTGTTTGTTCACATTTATTTTGCTGCTGCTTCAAACATTCTGTTCATTGTAGGTAAATTGATCTCTCTAAATGCAAATCTAATCTTGGATGAAAGGTTTTGCTGGATGGCCTTGGAATCTAAGATTAACAGTAAACTTTGAATCTCTGCATTTGAATTCAGTGGCATTATGGTCACATAAAATTTTTGTCACTGAATATAGTCAAATTTTATGAGAAAATACATATTAGAGTCTAAATAATCAGCTTAAATTTGAATACTGAAACTGGAAGCCATTGGCAAATCTTTGTCTACTTTTAATTTTGGCTTAAGGAACTTAAAATGTCTACACTAGACATTGTAAAAGGTTTGTATAAGGCCATGTGTTAGGAATATATCATTTTGGCATATTTGCTTTCTTTCTAGCTGATTATTTGCTGTTTGGGTTTAAGAAATCATTGCCCTAGTACTTCACATATATGTATATGTAAGTGTACAGGTAAACATTTCTTGCTAAAAGAGCCCTTCTTACACTGTTTCTTTAAAGTAACTTCTACCTATGGTAATTCATTTCTTAATAAATTACATCAACCTTTATAAATCAGTTTTCTTTAGTATTTTGAGTTTTTAGATAGGATGTTTTGAATTACTGGTAAGACAGACTAGAATTTTAATTTTAAATTAATTTATTTAAATTATACCAAGGAATTGATACCCTGCATTTTCTGGGCTTATTTTACCTAGTTGATATTGATAAAATTTCACTGCTATTGGACTCTATGGTTAAAATAACTCTTAGGCCAGTAACGTTGTCAGTAATTTAAATAAAGTTTCTCTTGGGTTTGGGGGTAAGGGAATTAATGTGGGAATCAATGTGGGAGACCAAAAATATATTGAGAAGTAGGATGAAAGTAGTTAGTTAATCTTCTCTATTCCTACTGGAACTTTCCATTCAGTCTATATTTTAGCCTTCTTATTCAGTGTTAGAAAATTTAACTGAAAAAATAATCCATACCTGGTCTATTAAGCTAGAAGTAAAGGATTCTGTGTCACCTATGAAAAGATAATGAAAATGCCACTTTTGGCAAGTGATGTATACTTTATGATTAGAAGTACATGCAAGTGATTTTGGAGTATGAATCCTAATTTTGCATATATTCTCACTAAAAAAAAAAAAAATAGAAATCTGTTTGGTAAATGACTTAATTGTGAGTAAAAAGCCAGGATATTGCATTTATGTAGAATGAAGTGAAATGCTGCCTAGGTGAGCCGAGCATAACCTTAGTACGAAAGGACACATTTCCTAACCAGTTGCACTTTTGCTGGAGGCTGATAAATAGTGGGGTTTCAAATCAATTTCACCATTGATCTGAAAGATAATCCTTTTTGTGACAGTCTTGTCCTGGGGTTTTTACTGTCAGAGGTGAAAATGAATGGCAGAGTCTAAGTTAAAAAAAAAAAAAAGGAGGAGAGAAAGAAACAGGGCCTGTAGGGAAACGGCTATCGTTTGTCTGTCACACATGAGCTGACACACCAGAGACTTTGTATGTGGGGGATGAGTATGGGGGAAAAAAATGTGAACCCAGAAAAGATTTTAGTTTGTTAGTTTTTAGAGCTCTAAAATTTATGCTGTAAAATTTATGAATCAATCAGGTTTCTTATTATATGCAGGAACATGTATGGTAGATAATAATTTGGCTGGCTTTAGAAAGAATCTGCAGTGCTTTTCCAATCGATATTCTGTGCTTCATGCTGTCTTGGCCCTGGAAGGCAAACTGAATGGGGGAAGCTACAGGGGAAAGCAAGGTATTTGACTTGGATGGTTTTCATTCAGCACAGGCTGGGAAACAAATAAGGATTACCACAGGTGCCTCAGACAATACCTAAGGGGATCGGTGCTGGGAGCATTTAAAACAGTGCTCAGTGATTCTTTTTGAGGTGGAAATTAAGATAGATTTGCCATTTCTTGCCCTAATTTATTAAAGCAAGTACTTTCCATGTGCAAGGAGTCCATGAAGCTTTGCTGTTAAGAGAGGAAAGGTTGCCATGGTCAGACAGGTGCAATTGCTGGGGTGCGTTGTGGTCCTTAGGTCGAACTTACATACCTGTCTGTGCTTTCAGATCAGGCAACAGAGGGAGGTGTTGACTTGGTTAATAACTGTTGAAAAGTGTGCGTGAGCCTCTGCTTGGTATCCATCCTTGCAGTGTTAAGGATCTGAACGTCTTTTAAATGCCTCGTGAAACTCCTCTGATATCTCTACCCTCTTAAATCTCAGTCTGTCGGTGGGGACTGGCAAATCTCCCTTAAATGGTTTTCTAACAGTTTAATCAGCTTCCGGAGGATCCCCTTCAGAAATGTGACAGCCCTTCCCATCTGTTGATGGCATGTGCGGGTGGTTTCCAGTGTGCTCTACTCTCTCAAGCAGCTCATGAATTTTATACATCTCAGGAAAAAGAAGATATGGGAAGTTGCTGTGAAGAATTTTTAAACTTTTCTCTTGCAATTTCAGTGTTTGATCATTGTCATTCTTTCCAGTAAATTTAAAGAACAAGATCCTTTGATGTTATTTTTCAGTAGCGCTTAGAGCAGGGATCTGCACATTTCTTGGTAATGGATACGTGCTAAATATTTTTAGCTTTGTGGGCGGTAAGGTTCTTTGTCTCATCTACTCAACTCAAGGCAATATGTAAACGAACGGGTAAGACTGGGTTCCAGTAAAACTCTACAGAAACCAATAGCAGGCTGGCTTTTGTTTGTAGGCTGTGATTTGCCAACCTCTGACTTAGAGGAAAAGCTGAGGATAAAGTGAGTATATATTTCAGTCAACTTTTTTGGTAATTAAAACTTGAGGACTATGGCTCCAGCTGATGTCATGTAGTAGCAAAACATATAGGAATTCGCAGACCATTGTTTTCTAGGTGTTATCTGCCACTTTTAGATGTATCTCTGCAACTTTAATAATTCATAACTGAGAAATCTGTCATTCAACAGTAATACAATCAGAGAGGGAAATCTTCCCTGAGTTATATACAATTCATTCATGAGAAACACCCCATAAGCCAAAAGAAAAAATTTTTTGTTTTGTGTGAAAACTGAAAGTTGATATAACAGCAATGCATCCTGGAGCTTCTGGGGTTTGGGAGCTGGACCAACCCTTTGCAGTCCTTGTGATGGATAATGTCAGTGGAGAACCCTGGCGGGGAGAAGATGTGACTCACTTAGAATGGTTGCAGTTCTGCAGCATCTTACTTTCTGCATTGCCAAGCCAAGAAGCAAACTTGGTTCCCCTATTGCTTTCTAAAAGGCCACTCTCTGCTTTTGAGACTCATTGTTTCTTTGAAGCTTATATTTTAATTTTGAAAAGAGCTTACCTGATTTTCTTCTGATTAAATACATTTTAGTTTATATTTATTTGCATGTGAAATGTTGTAGAAGACAGGTAAAGGAATATACATGGATTTTCACTCTCTATCCCACTTCTATGATAGCTCAGGACCAACAGCTTCTCTAACCTGGATGCCTACAAAGGACTCTTAATGTGTCTTTTTGTTCCTGCTTTATCCCACACTGCTCTGTGTCCCCACTACAGTGAGAATGATGATTCCAAGACACACATTTGGGCTGCCCCATTCCTGCTTCAACTTCTCAGTGGCTCTTCAGAGCCTTCACAGTAAACTCCTAATTCTCCAAAACCACAAGCAAGACACTGCATGCTCTGGCTTCACCCACCTCTGTGGCCTCCCCTCATTACCCTCACTTTAACTGCTGCTTTCTAGTCCTACTGACTTGATGCCTCCTCTTGCCTCTCAGCTTTTAATTCATGATGCTCTGTTTGCCTGAAACATTCTGCCTTGTTCATCCCACAACCCTTAACTGTCTTCTTTCTTCTCTCCCTCTTGAGGCCTCCTGATCCTGCTAGAACATTTAGGACCTGGGGGCTCCCAGAAGTTCTTTCTCCTGGGATTTTTTTTTTTGATTCCTTGGGACTATGTGGAAGTACTCTCTCCTGCAGGCTCCCTGACACCATGTGGGGATACATGTTTCCTAGAATTTATCACATGGGGATGTGACTGCCTGCCAGATTAGCTGTATCACACCCTCAGCTCTTCAACTATAGAGTGAATAGTTTTTGTGTTCCTGTACTCCCAATCCTTGGCACAAACTAGATGTTTGATAAATATTTGTTGAATAAATGAGTCTTCAGGTGAGAAAACACATGATAGATTGGAACACTGCCTTGTCAAAACTTGCAGTTTGTTAAAGAGATGATAAATTGGCTGGGCGTAGTGGCTCACGCCTATAATCCAAGCACTTTGGACGCCAAAGTGGGCAGATCACCTGAGGCCGGGAGTTCAAGACCAGCCTGAGCAACATGGTGAAACCCTGTCTTAAAAAAAAAAAAAAGAGATGATAAATTTATAAATTACACTGAAAATTACACTGATGGAATCACAATTCTTCCCTAAAAGTCTGATAAATGTGCAATATGTATAATAAAATCTAGGGATGTCTTATTAACATTTTCTGAGTATTTACTCTTTATATATACTCCTCATATATAAAAATGTATATAAAATTGTATAATTTTATATACAAAGTACAATTGTTTTTTATATAAAGTCCTAGCTATAATTCACAAAACATTTTAAATTATTTGTCTGATGAGAGAAAGTTGGGAAGAGGATTCACCGGAAGGGAAACGTGACCCCTCTCTGTAACCTAAAAGAGATGAAAGCATATGTCCACAGAAGTCCTTATACAAGACTGCCGGTCAGCAGCAAGAGAGAGGAATGAACTAATTATACACACAACAATGGATGAATCTCAGAAATCATTATGCTGAGTGAAAGAAGCCTTAAACAAATATTACATACTTTATACTTTTATATATATGTGAATTTCTAAAACAAGCAAAACCCATCTACTGTGGTTTGATTGTGTCCCCAAAAGTTCATGTATTGGAAACCATACCCCCAAATTCATATATTGATTGTAAGTGGGGCCTTTGGGAGGGTAATTAGGGTTAGATAAGGTCATTGGGTGGAGCCACTATGATGGGACTGGTGGCTTTAGAAGAGAGCCCCAAGGTGATACGCATGCTCTTCCCCTCTTGACCTGTGGTGTGATGCCCTTCCTCATGTTATGATGCAGCAAAAAAGCCCTCACCAAATGCCATTGCCATGATCTTGGACTTCTCAGCCTCTAGAACTGGGAGCCCAATAAACTTCTGTAATTTATAATTTACCCAGTCTGTAGTATTTTGTTATAGCAACAGAAAAGGTACTAAGATACTATCTATGTTATCTGTTCTCACACGACTATAAAGAAATGTCTGATACTGGGTAATTGATAAAGAAAAGAGGTTTAATTGGTTTATGGTTCTACAGGCTGTACAGGAAGCATGGCGGCTTCTGCTTCTAGGGAGGCCTCAAGAAACTTACAATTATGGTGGAGGGCGAAGGGGAACCAGGCACATCTGAAATGGCCATAACAGGAAGAAGAGAGAGAAGCGGGAGGTGCTGTACACTTCTAACAACCAGATCCCACGATCACTCACTATCACAAGAAGAACACTGAGAAGATGGTACTAGGCCATTAGAAACCGCCCCCAGGATCCAGCCACCTCCCATCGGGCCCCACTTCCAGAATTGGGGATTACATTTCAACATGAGATTTGGGTGATCCAAATAACACAGATCCAAACCACATCACCATCTATGATAAAAAATAAATCATAACAGCATTTTGGGGTATGGGATCTGACTTAGTACTCTTAAGTATATGTATGTCCACAAAAAGACTTGTACAAAAATGTTCACATCTTCTTTATTCACAGTAGCCCCAAATTGGAAACATCTCATATGTCCATAAACACAGAGTGAATAAAAAGTGTGTGGCACAATTGAATCATGGGTTGTTAGTCTGTAATTAAAAAATAAATTACTGATATGTACAATCATGTGATTGGACTCCAGACCTTATGCTAGTTGAAAAAAACTGAACACCAGAGTACATGTCATGTGACGCCATGTCTATGAAATTAAAAAAGAGGCCACACTACCATTTGGCGATAGAAGTCAGGAAAGGGGTTACTGTTGAGAGTTAGGGAAGGCTGTTACTGGAAAGAGGCACAAGGAAGCTTTTAGGGTGATGAAAGCATTCATCTTGATCTGTGCTGGGATGAAAAGGGTATATAAATATATAAAAGATTATTAGGCTGAACACTTAGGAATTGTACATTTTGCTGCATATAGATTACATATCAATTAAAAATGGATTTTAAAAATTAGTTGTTGTTATCTGACCAGGTATTTTTTTTTTTTTGAGACAGAGTCTCATTCTTGTTGCCCAGGCTGGAATGCGATGGCATGATCTCGGCTCACCGCAACCTCTGCCCTCCGGGTTCAAGTGACTCTCCTGCCTCAGCCTCCCAAGTAGGTGGGATTATAGGCACCCACCACCACGCCTGGCTAATTTTGTATTTTTAGTAGAGATGGGATTTCCCTGTGTTGGTCAGGCTGGTCTCAAAGTCCTGACCTCAGGTGATCCACCCACCTCGGCCTCCCAAAGTGCTGGGATTACAGTTGTGAGCCACCGTGACTGGCCTGACCTGGTATTTTGTTACATGGTTTTTTAAAGGATCAATTTATTAACTGAATTATAATTCTAGGACTCTTAGGATTTCCAACTTTAGAAACTGGTTAAGTATATGCTTTGTAAATACTCTAGAAGACTTTTCATCATTTCTGTTCTGTTGTTACTATTGTTGAAGTTAATGGTTGAAATTAGGCATCAAGCATAAAATAGTGAACCTGAATTCTGCTCATATTGGCACGGACAGAGCTCTTCCCAGATCCTGACTGATACCTTTGGTAGGGATGGCCATGTGTGCTGTCATGTAGCCTGACATTTTCACTTGTGAACTCATCTTCGCTTGGGTTCTGTCACTAGATAACCCATGCAGCTTGCACTGACAGGCTCTCTCTCCAGCATGCTTTTGAGTTTGCTTCTGCTGGGAGTATTATTTGGTTGAGACTGCTTTTTTTAGCTTATTGTTTCTGTTTAAGGATGTCTAGACCTGAAAGTATGTAAATTTGAACCCCAATCTGTTATCTGGAAAGACATTTTCGTTGCCCAGATTCTGGACAAAAGACATGCAGATTCAAACTGCCCTGATTGTGCGGTTGGGTGGACTTTCCTGGTCCACCATCAAGGCCACAGCCCCTTGAGGACACAGCTCTCAAGGCCACAGGTTGCCAGTTTAGGGGAAATGTCATTATCTTCTGGGTTAGCTCTTATTTTGTGTCGACTCACTGTTTCTTAACTGTCTGGGGATTTCTTTTTATAAGTGACTTCAACATTTGAAAATGCTTCTATCACCAAGCCAGCTTTTCTGGTGTTTTGTAGCAGGAAGGATTGCAGTTTAATTTATCATATGTCCAGAAATGGAAACTGGAAAAGATTTTTACATTTTTTTAGGATATATACTGGGACCTCATAAAATAATACGTGAAACTTGCAAAGCTCTTTCAGTACAGGGGTAAAAAGGAAAGGAATGATATCTATGTTCTTGAACATACTATAATTTATCTGGAGGGAGGGCAGGGCACATGATTAGTCCTTTGGCCTGCATTGAATCATTGTGCAATTGCTTCTTTTTTATTTTATTTTTTTGAGACAGAATCTCACTGTGTCACCAAGGCTGGATGCAGTGGCTTGATCTCAGTTCATTTCAACCTCTGTCTCCTGGGGTCAAGCAATTCTCATGCCTCAGCCTCCCAAGTAGGTGGTATTACAGGCATGTATCACCACACTCAGCTAATTTTTGTGTTTTTTGTAGAGATGAGGTTTCACCATGTTGGCCAGGCTGGTCTCAAACTCCCGGCCTCAGGTGATCTGCCCACCTTGGCCTCCCAAAGTGTTGAGATTCTGGGTGTGAGCCACCATGCCCAGCTTTGCAACCACTTCTTTCTATTTTATGAATTTCTTAGGCTTCATATTTTGTGTTATTTATAGAACCAATTATTATCTACTTGCTATTATTATTATCTTTGTCATCTTTCAAAAGCCCCTCTAAAATGTAAGCTCCATGAGGAGCAAATTTTCTGTGTTTTTCACTTCTCTATTCACAGTTGTGAGTGTCTGGCATTTACTAGACCCTCAGATCAAATGTTGTTGAATGGTTGGTTGAAATAATAAATGATTAAAAATCTGGAAACTCAAGATTTTTTTTCAATAGATTAAGAAATAAAAACAACTGCATAGTAGCCTATTTTTTTTCTGAAGATGCCCATATATTTGTTACTTCAAATAGTAGACTTCCATGATATGATGAAAACAATTTCTGAGAAATTTAGAAGAAAGTTAAAGTTTAAAATAAAAATGCTGATGCACAAGTATTACACTTCCTTTGGCAACACAGATGGTGATTTTGATCTCAGTGGATGTTGGTTAATTCACAGTGAAATGAATTTGTTTCCATCATGATTCTATTTGAATTCAGATAAAGACTTGTTAATTTTAATTTAGGTAAAAACTAGTTTGGTGTAAAACACCATTGAAAATGCTCTGTATGTTGTAATTCTAGATTAAAATTATATCTCTATAACATTAGTCATTGTCTAGGAATGAATTAATTCTATTGTAGATTATTTTTACCTATAATCATAGGAATAACGACAGTTCTGTTGTAACCTGAAAGGGCTTAGTGGAAGTTACCCTGTGGGGACCAGGCCCTGGTTTGTTATTATGGGATTTAACATTGCCACATATTACTGAGTAGTGATCAAGACTGTACACACTAAAATTGTATATGATAAAAGTTCAGTCTAGGACTATGGGGAATAAGAATCAAGATTGGAAGGTGCATTTCAAAACAGATAAACAACCTGTCAGAAACATTAGCCAAGACACAAGTAGACAATATTGTATTTACCGTATTACAGGCAAAATTCGTACAATATAGACACATAGTAAGAAAGGCCTTCAAATATATGATCACAGCAGAGTCAAATATGTGAATCTAAACTATTCATTATGTGCATAATTAACCATGACACAGAAGAGTTGGGAAAAATATCCAAGAATATGAAGCAATTACGCCATTTTCAATGTTCATTTTTAATTCCACATGCTAAAATCTATCTAAAATAGTAGAAAAGTTAAAAAGTCTATTAAATTATCCTGAAGAATAGGAAAATAAGGTACTTGCCATGTTTGTCCTAGAAGAAAATGCTTTGTAGCCATGTTTATTGTTTTCACATATTCTAAAAAATATAAGGAAGCATAGCCTATTTCATACATCTCGTATAAATATAAGGTAACATTGTATCTTTTGTCCATTTCCATAGAGGTTAAGAGAGAAAATCAAGTTTAAATTAACACAAGTACTGTGGTAGCAAAAAAGAAAGTACGCTTTAATGGTTCATTTATTTTAGTTACTAGAACTAGTTCACTAACATTTCCTAAAGTTAGATTTTTGATAACTATTCAGTTATCATTTCTTGAAGATCACATGTATCTGAAACTGGAAATTAATACAGTCTTTCTGCACCAATATTCTGTGACCTTCTTGTCTGCAGGAGGTGGCAGGAATTGGATTCTCTACACATAAGGCTTCCTTTCCTTGGGAAGTCAGACCTTTTCTCTGGGCCCCTGGTAGAAATAATTCACCCTTTAGCACTAGGAGAAACTAAGCTTTTTCTACTGTCCTAATTTTAAAAACATGCCTCTCAATATGACTGTAGTTAAGATTAAATCAGGTTCTATCAAAAGGGTAGATTTGGGTAGCTATTCTAGGACAGTTAGATACCTGGTTTCTACCATTAATATAAAGTGTGTGTATTTTCTTTTGTGGTAGAAAATTCACACGACAGGAACGTTGATATGCTTTCTGCTTTCGTTTCTATAAAGAATGAGTCATGGCAGAGAAGACGCTTAATTGCTCTGTTTGAATGCCTAGGAAGTTACTGCCTTTCACCTTTGAGCATCTGTGTTGCACACTTAATGGAAATATTTGGAATATAATATTGATCTTCTTATCAAGTTATAGTAAACATGAAGTAAGAAACATCACATTGTAACAATTATTCCTTTGAATCAATCGACATGATTAGCAAGAAAATAATAAGGCAATATTTTATATTTGCAGCCTACCTTTAAAGTATTGAAGTGTAATATGAAATGTTTACAAGTTGCTGAGTTGTCACTTATGGAAATACAAAGAAGAAAAATTGATAAGCCATTCTCTTATGATCTCAAAAATTTCACAGGAAGGGGTCAGATAATGACTGGTTTTTATACCTATAAGTTAGAGTATTTAGAATTTCACATATTTTTAAACGGGGTTTTTAATATGTTGTTATTTGACCTGCTTTGAGATGTCTACAGTCTTGACTTCTTGATATCTTTGTATCTTGATACAGTCTTCCAAGCAGTGTTAGGCAATTAAATTTGGAATTTTTTTTTTCAACAAATGTATCTGAGTTTCTACAGCGAATTTGTTAGAAATTGTGAAGGCATTTTGGATTAAGTTAAAAGTATACATTGTAAGACTTGATTATGACATTAGTATTGAATGAGCTTATTTGGTGTGAATTATAAATCCATTTGTAAACTTTTAATTTATTCATTAACATTAACATTAGTAACGCAAATGGAGCCTCTTAAAAGTAAGTAGACTTGATAATATAGGTGTTATTAGAGCTCTGATACAGATAGGAACCACATGTTCAACCTTAACTCCTTCACTTTTTATCTTTTGAAAAATAATTTTTATTTATGTTTGGATTAACATTGAAATTACTTCTTTTTAAAAAAACACGAAAATTATTCAAAGAGAGCAACACCAGGCCAAGGCAGGTGGATCATCTGAGGTCAGGAATTCAAGACCAGCTTGGCCAACATGGTGAAACCCTATCTCTACTAAAAATACAAAAACTAGCTGGGCATGGTGGCACATGCCTGTAGTACCAGCTACTTGGGAGGCTGAGGCAGGAGGATCACTCAAACCTGGGAGGTGGAGGTTGCAGTGAGCCGAGATTGTGCCACTGCACTCCAGCTTTGGTGACAGAGACTGTCTCAAAAAAGAAAAAGGAAAGAAAAATCAGCAACAATTTTTTGTTGTCATGAGGTTTATCATAGTTATGTTTCAGGTGATTTTCTGAAAGATTATTCAAAGGGAAAATAAACTCTAAGAAAGGAAGAACTTAACCATAACAAAGGAAAAACAGAAGGAAGTATTTCTACATAATATCCAAAAAAAATATCATATTCAGTAGCATCAGGAAGTATTTCAGGCTTTGACCACTGTACTTCTTAGAATTAACTTCATAGGAACAATTTGAGGATGTGAATCTTCTATAACAGTGAACTTGGATGACATGTTCATTTCATTCATACTAAACTCCTCTAAGTGGTCTAGCTAATAAACTAGTCTATGTAATTCATTTACCATGCAAGTCATACGTATTTTTTGTTGCAGAAATGTATATGGAGTGAACAATGAAAGATTTTGAAGAATCAAAATATATTACAGTAAAATCCAATAGAAGTAGACTTCAAACAGAAGGGAGAAGGCTGTAAAATGTGCAAATTTTAAGAATGAACTTGTTTGTGTATTTTTAAAATTAATAATAGGGGATATTATATCATCATGAATTGAGATCCATTAGATATATTTAGAAGATTCTAAAAAGTTTATTTAAAATTTTGTCTTTTCTTCAAAACTACATTTTTGATAATTATATGTAAGATAAAATATTGTTGATTCTACTTAAAATATGCAAAAGGCATGTGATTTTCTGAGAATTGTTTCATGAAGAATTTGGGCAAAACAGGTTTAAGACTACTCTTCCAAAGGAATGAGTTTTTTGTTTGTTTTTAAGACGGAGTCTTGCTCTGTTGCCCAGGGTGGAGTGCCCAGGTTCAAGCGATTCTTCTGCCTCAGCCTCCTGAGTAGCTGGGATTACAGGTGCACACCACCACACTCAGCTAATTTTTTGTATTTTTAGTAGAGGCAGGATTTCACCATGTTGGCCAGGCTGGTCTCACACTCCTGACCTCAAGTGATCTGCTTGCCTCGGCCTCCCACGTGCTGGGATTACAGGCATGAGCCACCGTGCCTGACCGAAAGGAGTGTTTTAATGTTTTGATTATTCTAGAATAAATTATCTAGAAACACAATTAACAAAAGCAACATTAGCCTTTTTTAGTATCTACCAAAATTTTCCTTTCTCTGCTAAAAGCTGTTCCTGTCCCTGCCCTATCCTCACTCTCCTTTGCGTGTGACTGCCCTTGAGTTTGAGCCAGTTGCCCTTCCTCTGGGCCTCCTGGCTCCTGGTGCAAAACCCCTTCACCTGCTGGCTCCTCATGCACACCCCTTCACCTGCTGGCTCCTGGTGCACACCCCTACATAGCCTCATCATCTTTTCATATGTCTAGCCCCCAGCAAGCAACTTGAAGGCAAGAGATCTGGTCCAGAAACAAAATAGGCCCTTTGTTTGCTGCACTCAGTGGAACTGTATTGTGAGATTTCAGTGCTAAACTTTACTATGTAAAGTCCAGAGAGATGATGCCATAGTTTCACATGAGGAACATATAAATAAAGTTTACAAGTTTGATGGGATAGCTCTCATTATTGATACATTTTTTTTCCAGATATGCAGCATTCCACCAAGGGCTTCTTAGGTTCTTTTTCAAAGTGCAAAATAGACATGTGATCCAGTTGCATATGATCAGTTTATTTGTTTGACCTGTCATTGATGAGTGACCCTAAAAGTTTCTGTTTATTTCATTTGCAGCTAGTGGGGGTTCTAAAGATACTCAATTGCCCTTGATAGCTTTGCTGATTGTATTTGCCTCTGGGTCTTTCTTGACTTTACTATGTATTCCTGCACTGTGATTTTGTACTTCCTAATTAACCCCTAATTCTGTTTTGTATATAATTGCTTTCCACATTCAGACGCTTGAAGAGTTAATGCTTTAGCCAAAGTAGTATCCAGCAGCAATTGTCTCTCCTTGGTCCGGCTGTCATCATTTCCCGTAGTATCCTTCTGTAAATGGCCCCTGCCTTGCATGTATGTGATTGTTCAGAGGATTGAAAGGTTAAGTCTTGTGAGTTTTGTAATTGTGATGTGTTAGCTGACTTTAGAAGTATCTTTGACATACATTCTGAGATTGTATTACATTTCATCCTTTTATAGTTTTTGCAGTCCACACATTAATTTTTCTCTTAAAGTATACTTTTAAAATTAATGTTGATTTTTTTTCCTCTTTCTATGTCCCACTCTTTTGATCCTTCTGAATCTTTTAAAATTTTTGTTAAATTTACATAAAGCTGTTGTGTCACGGTTGAAGAGAACTAGGGTACCTACTTGATTTTATTTCTCTATCAAATAACCATATATCCAGTCTGTGATTATCTAATATCCAGGGAAGAAAGTGAACACACCTCTTTTGGTGCTATCTATTTTACTCTTTGTAGATTCTGAAGCAGTGTTGTTTGGACATAGGTGGTAAGTCAGTTGGTACCTGATGAGCAGTTCCAATGATGATCGGCACAGTGCTGGATTAATAAAATACCCACAGAACCCAAACATGGACAATTAAAACATTTACAAGTTTCAGATATATTAAAATTTTTAGAGTACACAGAAGGGATAAACATGAGTCCATTTAAATGTTCATTTTAGTTATTTTTTTCTTCACAAGAATAATCTTAAAATTGCATCATTTAAAAATACTTGATGTGATAGATATCCTAAATGCCCTGACTTGATTATTACACATTCAATGCATGTAGCAAAATATCATATGTACCCCATAAATATGTATAACTATTATATATCAATAAAAATATTTTAAATTTTATTTAAAAAATTTTTTTTAAAAAGAGGATACTCAGCACTTAGTAAAGCAGAACACAACATGTGACTAGTTTAAATAATACTAACAAAAATGTACCTATAAAGAAAAACAAAGTTCTGATGTGCCACTTACAAAAAAGGAAGTTTCATTCTACCTGTGTATTCCTAGCCGTGTTTATCTATCTCTGTCCCTTGCTTCTGTTCTTGAAGTTTGGAACCATTTGTAATGGTTTCCTAATAACTATTTGAAGCTTGTAGCCTAATCACAGCCTGATAAATCTTTAGCACAGCCTGCTGGCAAGGACTGCATCACTCAGGAATCTGGCCCCTGGTCATTCAGAGAAGGGCCCTCCATGTGAGGGTGACCACCTATGTCTATGATATCAGACCTGGTGACTTTGAACTAGAGTAGCTCCTAAGCTGAGAGGCTAGTTGATGCGAAGCCTGGAGTGGATAGTCTGTGGGGCCAGCCATTCCCCCATTGCCAGAATGATCATCATTAGGCTACTGTGTGCCCAGAAGATGTGATCCCAAGTGCATCTGTGCTGGGTCATGGTGGTGGTGTTTGGTTTTTGTTTTGTGATTTCACCAGTTCACTCATAATAAAAAAGTATTCCAGAGAACTGATGAAAGCTTGATGAGTCTGTAGGTTATGTCAGTGCTTCTTATGGGTTTCACGGTGGCTTTCATTGTTTTCATTAGTCTTCATTAAGACTAGAGCCAGCTGTCTATTTGTGATGTGTGCTTCAGTGAAACTGATTTAGGTTGCAATCCCATTCAAGACTGGTGGGCAGAAGATGCAGATGGAAAGTGGCAAGAAAGCCACAAGATGAATGGACGCTTTGAAATATGTTGTAGTAGCCACTTGTTTTCCGCTTTATTGGTTCACTATCTTAATAAAAAAAGAACGATAGGTAACTTTGCAGATAGATTAAGGTTGATGTAAAGTTGGAATTAAGGTCATTACTTTTGCTTTTTGTTTAGTAGGTTTATCAGCAGGTATTTAGAATTTTTCTCCCAGATATTTTCATTTGGAAAAATAATCTGAATGGAAATTTTATGGTTTCAGAAGGTTAGGATTAGTCCTAAAATATATTACTATTAGACATGAACAATGAAAAATTCTTTTTTGTCCATATAGATGAAAAATTCCATAATAAGCATTTATTACTTTGCTATTAAAACATAAATTTTATTTTAAAGGAAAAGACAAGAAAGATAATTAAAGACATCTGACACTTTTGGAGATAAGCTCACTTGTACTTACATGGACACACACACATCTTACCTGAAAATTTTATCAAGTCAGAAAATAACTAATACATTTACTTGGTGTTTCATTCACAGATTATTTAATTTCCAATGAGTTAGCCCTTTTATTGAAATCCCTTAGGTAAGCTCAGTTTTTAAAGTGTTTACTTAATGCCTACTGTGTGCACGGTACTGTGCCAGATGCCATTGGAGATACAAATATCAAATACGGTATTACCATAACAGAAACAAAAACAAAAAGCAGCCCCATCCCCCAGTGTGTGAATGTGTGTTTATAATGGCCAGGCAGATTTTAAAGTGAGAACACAGGGTTGCAAGACCAGATTTCTAGTAATGGTTGAGAGTTTTGAATACAAGTACAAATACCAACAATAAGTCTATCTGTACTTTTAATATAAATGTTGCTGCTATGGGTATCTGGAAAGGCTTACAGCCACATTCATTATTATTTGGTTACATGATGACATGATCTGTTTTGAGTGCATTGCAAATAATCTAAAACACAGAAAAAATACGTATTAAATTTTAAAAGTTATATTTAAAGTTAAATGTTTTAAAAAGGCAAACAAAAAAACTGTACTGAGGAGTACAGCTGTTTAATCATACAATCACTATCCTTTCTTTTCCTGGAAGTATGAATGAAAAAGAAAAAGACTGGGAAGAAAGAAAGTAAAATATTAACATATCTTTGTTTATTTGTGTTAGGAGCTATCTGTTTTTTTAAAAATTTCTTCTGATTTTTATTTGTGAGAGAGAGAGCATGAGAGAGATTGAAGATATTTATGATGAAACAAAGGAGAAAACAACAAAAAAGTATAGTGGTGGTATTTTTAAAATCTGCATAAGCATGACTCCATGTGAAATATCTCCAAGGGTATGTGTTTGTATTGCCTTATAGCATAAAGGATTATGTAAAGAACACTAAAATTTGTCATAAAATTAAACATCACAGTCATACAGTTTGTCAGAAATCCCAGAATCTCAGCTGCAGCATAGCTTGATGAGATTGATGAGCCATGGTGCCCAAAGATGGGGTGCTTTGCGGGGAGAGGAGAGCTGCTGGGAGTGGAACACAGTGAGAGGATGGTGACCTCAGCCTTTATCCGGTCCACACTCATAGTAATAGTAATGACAGCTACAACTTACTGAGCAGCCACCATGTGCCAGATGTCACCCAGAAGCTTTCTTCATGGCACTGAGTGTTAATGCTGCTGAAAAATGAGCTCTGCTCCAATAAAGCAAAGCAGGAGCTCATGGAGCACAGGGACACTGCCTGGACCTAGTGTCCACCTGGCTGGACAATGTCATGAAGTTCTCATTTTCTTGGGAAACTTAGTTGCTGTTAGAAACCCTAGTTTAATACTGTTTGCTATTTTTGTTGTTGTTAATGTGAGGAATATTACATTCTAATCATCCTATTTCTTCCTGAAACTCTGCCTTTCTTGCAGCAAAACTCAGCTCAGCTGGGTGCTGTGGCAAACGCCTATAATCCCAGCACTTTGGGAGGCTGAGGCAGGTGGATCACTTGAGATCAGGAGTTGAAGACCCGCCTGGCCAACATGATGAAACCCTGTCTTTACTAAAAATATAAAAATTAGCCAGGCATGGTGGCACACACTTATAATCCCAGCCACTTTGGGAGGCTGAGGGAGGAGAATTGCTTGAACCCAGGAGGTGGAGGTTGCAGTGAGCCAAGATCGTGCCCCCGTACTTGGGCCTGGGTGACAGATGGAGACGCTATCTCAAAAAACAAACAAACAAGCAAAAGACCTCAAAGACTCACTTAGTTCAAATACATTTATATTGGTATGTAACTTTTTTCCCAAAGAAAATGTGACAATTTCTATTTATTGGTATTATTGAAAACCAAATTATGAGAGATGTATAATCTCCTTGCAGCATAATTACATTTTTCTCTCCCTTTATTCTGCATAATTCAAATGAGTAAAGGTTTCATTTTGTTAGCCAAGATTACTGTCTTTCTGTGCTTCTCTATGAGGAAAGTCATTTTGTAATTGTCAAGGAGGTTTATTTTGAAATCCTTAAAGGTAAATCACAGCAACCTAATTGATAGTCTATTATGTTTATATTTAATCACGTATTATGCATGTGTAATCATCAGATTAACCTATTCTTTGCATAACAACACAGTAATGTTTCTTTTAATTATGACTATTATATTATCATTAATCTATCTACTGCCATTGTTCTGTAAGGGGGAAGGACTACCATTTGTTCCTGAGACTCTATGCGTTATTTTTGATAGTTGCTACCAGGTCAAGAAGTGAGGCTAGTCTTTACGTCAGTGACAACTGTAACCCCAGGTTTTAATAAATGCTGCTGTGGGTTGGGTGCAGTGGCTCATACCAGTAATCGCAGCACTTTGAGAGGCTGAGGCAGGCAGATCACCTGAGATCGGGAGTTTGAGATCTGCCTGGCCAACATAGTGAAATCCCATCTCTACTAAAAACACAAAAATTAGCTGGGTATGGTAGTGCATGCCTGTAATCCCAGCTACTCAGGAGGCTGAGGCAAGAGAATCACTTGAACCTCGGAGGCGGAGGTTGCAGTGAGCCGAGATCGTGCCACTGCATTCCAGCCCAGGCGACAGAGTGAGACCCCATCTCAAAAAAAAAATACAAAAATAAAAATAAATGCTGCTGTGTGCTTACTTGATGTTTTTATGAAAACATTTTCACTAAATGTTTGTTAAAATGCACCTCTTTATTAAAATAGCAAAATGAATAAGTCCCAGCCTTCTTCCACTTGGATCTGGTTGTTTTAATTGCGCACCTTTACCTTCCGCATGACTATTGGGCTAACTGAGCATTGATGTCTGCATCGTGTCTACATTAGCAGGATCTGCCACAGTGCCTGTCACGGGCAGGTAAGGCACTCAATCAGTGTTTACTGAACTGAACTCAGTTCTATAAATAATGAAGAACAAGAGTCTTCATTGCAGGCTTTAACAGTTCAGACACCTTTTGGCCTAATTTATTCTGTCTCTGTGTGTCCCTCAAACACATCTTGTGTTTACAGAGCTGCTTTTTCTGTTTCAAAGAAAAAAGTCAACTATTTACTTGATTAGAAATGCTGTTTGGCTGTTGATATTAGATTTAATATGCAGCAGCTGTCAAATTAAGACCTGGATTGTAGCCCCTCGTGGTAGATTTCAAGTCCTGATTGCTATGACTTTGACTCATAGTCATATTGGAGAGGATGGCACAGGGCCTGTTTCTCTTCTGAGATTCCCAGGACACTTCCTCATCAACCAGAACATGCTAATGGGATGTTGTGTTCTCAGTCAGTAGTGTACATAGTATACCTTTGCCCTCTCCATGGACATATTTCTGACAATCATAGCAGGATATTATAGCGATTTCTCACAGATAGCATTAGCAGAGTATATTTTAGTTTTGAAAGAAAAGCATATTTTTAATGCTAACTGTTGAAACAATAATTTCTGATATACCAATATCAGGATATTATCACATCTAGATACTTGTAATGCTTTATTATATAGTTAGAAGGAAGTACTTTGCATTATTATGACAGTCCCAAAGGCACTTCCTTTTAATTTTGTCCATTGAACCTATATACATCTTTCCCTCATTACCCAGCACATAGGGTCAAGCTAATTGGGGATGAATCTTGGCTCCTCTATTGGGTCCCTTTGTGACACTGAGCTAGTTACTTAACGTATGGAAACCCAGCTTTTGCTTTTGTAATATTGGAGATGATATTAATACCAAGATTATAAGGTTGGTGTGTTAATTACATGATGTAAATTGGCCGGGCACAGTTACTCACGACTGTAATCCCAGCACTTTGGGAGGCTGAGGTGGGTGGATCACCTGAGGTAGGAGTTCAACACCAGCCTGGCCAACGTGGTGAAACACTGTTTCTACTAAAAATACAAAAACTTAGCCAGGTGTGTTGACACACACCTGTAATCCCAGCTACTAAAGAGGTTGAGGCAGAAGAATCACTTGAACCTGGGAGGTGGAGGTTGCAGTGAGCCAAGATTGTGCCACTGCACTCAAGCTTGGACAATAAGAGCGAAACTCCATGTCAAAAATAATAATAATGTAAATCTATGAAATACTCAGTATATTTACCCTGAAATGTTGAAACAAAAATAATTACTAACATTTACTGAGCATTTATTGTTATATCTTTTAATCATTCATATGTACACATGTAAATAATTGCTAATAGGAAATAAGAGAAGAATAGAATTCTGGCAGGTTTGAAGAATGTTTGTAAACACTAATGCCCTGTGTGATTCTTGGGAGAATTTGAATACGTATCTATGGAATAAATGAATGGGGTCAGAGGATTTTTCAGAGTGTAGGAATTGGGTAGAGTTAGAAGAACTAAATGCACCTGGAGGGTGATGGGAGAAATGTGGTATGTAAGGGAAGTGCGTTTGCTGTTGGAGGAAAGGGCCCCGGTAACCACACAGTTTTAGATATACTTAAATGTTTACTGTGATTGGATATTAATTTTACTTTAGAGTACCCTCTGGGCTAAAAGTAGTTATGATAAAAATAAAAGTTAATTTCTAATATAGTCTAGGAAAGGTATTTATTGAATTGGTCTTAAAAGGTTAAATTGAACAACTTTGACAATGTTTCTGAAAATGCATTTATAGGATATGCCCATAATTCGTTGTATGGCTGGCTTTTCTTCCTTACTTATTTAGAGAGTTGGAAAATCATGATACTCAACCATAAATTAATTTTTTGCTTGTGATTCACCTTCTGACTCCTGGATCCAGTACCAAGGGGCATTATTCTGATTATGTTTCCCTGGCTGGACTTTGAAATACCCTGTCTCTAATCTGTGGCAACTATGTTTAAATTCTTTTTAGGGACAAGGCAGGAATCCTAATTTTTCTGAATCTACAGAGTGCTCCTCTCAGCGGTTGACTTTGTTTATTGAATGATGACAGATTTTCCCTCATGTTGCTAAAGAATTATTTTCAAGATATATCGGATCATGTTTTGTGTACAGTGTTGTATGTTCTCTGTCCAGGCATATGTAAATATAGTCAGTCTTAGCCAGAATACGGTATTTAAAACTCCAAGTACTTCAGTAAGACAACAGAGATTTCTAAAGGTTTCAGAGGATTAGTGGTGGGTTATGTTTGTATGGTTTTTCTGAGAGAGTTGTTTTATTTTCATTTTTAAATTTTTTCTTTATAGATAACTTGTTAATTGGCAAATTTTTTTCATTTGAATGGTGGAAATCCTTAATGGTGCTCGTGGAGAGTTTACGAGTTTTGCTGCTTGCAGAGAGGGATAACTCTTTAGAATGGCTGCCCTCTGAGAGAGGGAAAGCATAAACAGAGAGATGCTGAGTGATAGAATGTTTTTAAATCAACACATCAATCTCAGGAATAATTGTTGGATTCATCAGGATTCTACTACTTAAGGAAAGCCTTCAGGAATGTATCTCCTGTTCTCTCACCACCGGCCAGTTCTTTTGGATGTGAGAGTATTATATTCACAGGTGAGATTTGTATTTATTTGTTTATGGAGGGAAAAGTGACTCTAGGAATGAAAACGCCATGATTCACAAATAATTTCTTACAGTGTTTCTGTCCTTGCTGGTCACTTCAGAAGCCAACTCTAAACCCTGAATTTCTTTCTAGCTTTTGCCACAGATAATGGTCATTGTCTATAGTGCATTTATGCTGCTCTGACAGAGTATCACAGACTAGGTAAATTGCAAAGAACAGAAAGTATTGGCTCACTCTTCTGGAGGCTGGGAAGTGTAAGGTCAAGGTGCCAGCAGGTTTTGTGTCTGGTAAGGTTGTTCTTGTCTTCCAAGACGGCTCTTTGTATGCTGTGTCCTCCTGTGGGGGCGGGGGGTGGGAATCGGAGAGGCTTCAAATGGCAGAGGCAAAGGGGCCAAGAGACAAAAAGGCGCACAACTTGCCCTTTTATAATGGTATTGATCCCATTCCTATGGGGATTATCACCCTATCCCCTCCTAAAGGTCCTGCCTCCTAACACTGCCACAGTGGCAACCAGATTTCAAGATGAGTTTTGAAGGGGACAAACACGAAAGCCATAGCAATCACTTTTTCATAAACATCATCTTTCCATATAGCAAGGAGGCATAGTAAAATAAGAACTTAAAGGATTATTTTCCTTGCTGCTGAATTTAATATCATGTGCTATAATACAGAGACATGGAAGGTACAGTTTTAAAAACAGCCAGTAACTTTTTGGAGACCCACTGAGTACCTATCACTGTGGTCTTATGTGGGATTCAAAAGCTTAAGATAAAAACAAACCATTTAACCATCAGGTGTGGACTCTGTTCATTAAAATGCAAAGAGAGCTGAGTTTAAGAGCTTGGTAACTTGGGTTTTAAGAGGAATAAAACACTGCAGATATTATCATGAATATTTGAACTTGAACTTGGTACCAGAAATAAATTTCTATTCATAACTCCGTCTTCTCTTTCAAAGACCCTTAGACTGTCTATACACCAGAATAAGCTGTGTTTACACAAAAATGCAGGGACCATAATCAGGATATTTTATCCTCAGTATCCTTAACTTCTGATACTGGAATAACTGGATAATACAGAACACTTACTCAGCTTTCATATGTGCAAAGTCACATGGATAAACATTCTTATTCCAGTGTATTTTGTTTTCCATTTAAAAAAATATTTATTGCTTATTTTTATATGTTTTAGGGTCTATAAAGCAGTGAGAACTCATTAGGGCAAGACTTCTTCCTGCAAGGCATCCTTTGCATACTTAATCCTGCAGTTCTCCACTTCAGTGCTGTCTTCTCCTATGGATATGTAATTAACACAATTACATTTAACACAATGCGTAATAATGTCATCAAAGAGATTTATATGTTTGTTTATGTTTTGCAGAGACTTAACCACAGGGAATTTAAATGACTTCACTGTAGTGGTTACCACTCTGCATTTGGAAATAAACAATTCAAATTTTTGTCTAAGTCTCTTTAAATGTTTGGCTTTTATAGCCCTTTGTGAGAGAGGTCATGTGAGAGAAAACATGATTCCTTGTCTCCCTGTTGGGTTTTTGGTGTTTATCCTTACATCTTGGTTTTGACCAGCCTTTACGTAACTATATTCCAGAAGTAAATTGGGGGAAAATGTGCAGCTAGTTCAGTTAAGTAATTTACTTTACCTAACTCCATTATTGAGAAAACCTCTTAAAATTTAAGTTGTATATATTCATATGTATATATAGAGATCTATATGTAGATATTACATGTCACATATCTACGTATAGATATGTGTTATATATTGCATCTATATATGTATAGATGTATCATATATATTACATATCTATGGATCTATATATATGTATATATCTATGTATATAGATCTATATATATGTATATATACATATATAGGAGGAAGTCTTGTCCTACCAAGTTCTCATTGCTTTATAGATCCTATATATACATATATAGATCTATAGATACATGTAGATAGATATATGTAATATACATATTACATATATCTATCTACATGTATCTATATATATAGATCTATATATATATGTGTATGTATGTGTATTTTTTTGAGGCTGGAGTGCAGTGGAATGATCTTGGCTCACTGCAACCTCCGCCTCCTAGGTTTAAGCGATTCTCCTGCCTCACCCTCCCAAGTAGCTGGGATTACAGTCACCTGCCACTATGCCTGGCTAATTTTTGTATTTTTAATAGAGACAGGATTTCACCATGTTGGCCAGGCTGGTCTCAAACTCCTGACCTCAGGTGATCCACCCGCCTTTGCCTCCAAGAGTGCTGGGATTACAGGCATGAGCCACCATGCCTGGCCTAAGTTAAATATTTATCTTTGCATATGAAATCTACAAATTCTTTATGTAAGTCGTTCCATGGGAAAATTAGACATTGGTTTCCTTTTCTTGTTGGACCATGACACTGGTGAGCCTGGAATTTAATATTCATTTCCACTTTTTCATTAATTGCCATATAACTACCTTGAATATTTTACTATTCATTCTAAGTTAAATAATCTTTCAAAATCTCTCCTGAAAAGTAAATCACTTATGAATGAATCTAACTGTCTCTTTTGACCTTCACTTAACCTCTTATATCTCAGATGCTTGGTATTCTTTTGGGGAAAGGAAATCACATTTATATTAGTATCAGTTCTCCTTTTAATACATTTAATCTTTTTATTAGCCTTGTGACAGCATCTTAACTTAGTGGTGACACCCTCATTGAACCTGCTGTGGCACTTTTTACTCTTTCTCAGAAGAGTGGTTTCTAGCATTGACTGCATTCTGGTACCCAGGTAGCCTGGAATATTAATGTTTTCTCAGTTCAGCAAGTATGCTTGGCATTGCATTGTATTTTTAGTACATACCACTGAGCGATGTCTGTCTTAGACTGTGGAGTGAGGGGAGGTATCTCTGAAGAAGTAGGAAAGGTGTTTATACTCAGCAAGCCCTCAGGAGTCTACAGCAGAGGCAGCCCTGATCAAGCCTCAGATTGATCAGCTGACTGAGAGACTGTGGCCAGCTCCTTGCTGTTTGTGTGCTTCCAGATATAAAGAGTAGGGTTCAAGATTTTTGTGGAAAAGGGGCCTTGCCTAGTTCCCTCCCTTGATGTATTGTCCAGCACATTGCATGGACCTTCTCACATCCAGACGAATTTCGTAAAACCTTTTCTTGCCTGTTCCTGACATTTGCTGGGGGGCATCCTACAGATTTTCACTCTCCTAAAACAGGACCTTGTCACCCCATGCCAGATTTGGTCACACCTAAATTGCTCCCAATTCTCAGTCCCTCCTTGAAGTTCTTTTTTCTTTTTCTATTTTTTATTTTTATTTATTTATTTTTTTTGAGACAGGGTCTTGCTTTGTAGTCTAGGCTGGAGTACAGTGGTGCAATCACTGCTCCGTGAAACCTCCATCTCCCTGGGCTCATGTGATCCTCCTACTTTGGTCTCCCAAGTAGCTGGGACTACAGGCATGTGCCAACACACCTGGCTAATCTTTGTATTTTTTTTGTAGAGTTGGGTTTTTGACATGTTACCCAGGTTGGGCTCCAACTCCTGGGCTCAAGCCGTCTGCCTGGTTCAGCCTTCCAAAGTGCTGAAATTACAGGCATGAGCCACTGTGTGCAGCCAATGTTCTTTTCTTTTCTTTTCTTTTTTTTTTTTTTTGAGATGGAATTTCACTCTTATTGCAGAGGCTGGAGTGCAATGGTGCAATCTTGGCTCACCACAACCTTCAGGATCAAGTGATTCTCCTGCCTCAGCCTCCCAAGTAGCTGGGATTACAGGCATATGCCACCACACCTGGCTAATTTTGTAATTTTAGTAGAGATGGGGTTTCTCCATGTTGGTCAGTCTGGTCTCAAACTCCCGGTCTCAGGTCATCTACTCGCCTCGGCCTCCCAAAGTGCTGGAATTACTGGCGTGAACCTACCGGCCCTATTTTCAAAGCACCATTTGATACCATGGTTCCCTGTCTCTGGAAGTACAGTATGTTCTAACTGTCATATAAACTCCAGACTCTTCAGCCCACCTCAAATCTATGGGAATAGATCTTAAAAGGCCTTGTATTATACTGAGAAAATTGTCTAAAAGTAATGATAACTTTCATAGTAGATCATGTTTAATCAATTCAGCAAACTCTTATGGGGAATATGTTGTGGGCTCTCACCTACGTGGGGAGGTTCTGTGTATATGTTGGCATGTAAACAGGGCATTCCATGAGAAGCTGAGTCTGCTAGAGAAGAAAGACATGTCAACAGATAATTGCAATATAAGCCTAGTAATTGTGTGTGAACGTGGATATGTAAATCTGCACATGTTGAATTTTTGTATGTTTGTAAATGTGTGTGAATGTGTGTGTTTGAATCTGTGTGTGTGTGAATTTGTGTGTCTGTGTGGATTTGTGTGTATCTGTGTGTGAATCTGTATCTGCGTGAATGTGAATCTGTGCATGAATTTGTGTGTGTGTGTATCTGGGTGTGTGAATCTGTACATGTGTGAACTTGTGTGTGTAAATCTGTGTATGTGAATCTGGATATGTGTGTGAATCTGTGTGTGAACTTTATGTAAATCTGTGTGAATCTGGATATGTGTAAGTGTGTGTATGAATTTGCGTGTGTGAATATGTGTGTGTGTGTGTGTGTGTGTGTGTGTGCATGAACTTGTTGTGTGTAGATTTTGTCCACAGAAGAAAGTTGGGGCACCCTCCACTACAGTGATTAGGAGTTGCTAGAGAAGAGGTTATTAAATTGGGTCTTGAAGGAGAACTGGGTCTGGGTATTTGATGGGCATGGAAGATAAAAGATTTGAAAAGTCATTCTAAGTAGAGGAATCAGCATGTTTAATGTCATATTCTTGAAACTAAGTGACAGAGGCTGGGCGCAGTGGTTCATGCCTGTAATCCCAGCGCTTTGGGAGGCCCAGGCGGACAGATCACCTGAAGTCAGAAGTTTGAGACCAGCCTGACCAACATGGAGAAAGCCCGTCTGTATTAAATACAAAAATTAGCTGGATGTGGTGGTGCATGCCTGTAATTCCAGCTACTTGGGAGGCTGAGGCAGGAGAATCGCTTGAACCCAGGAGATGAAGGTTTCAGTGAGCCAAGATTGCACCATTGCACTCCAGCCTGGGCAACAAGAGTGAAACTCTGTCTCAAAAAAAAAAAAAAGAAAGAAAAAGGAAAAATTGAGTGACGGGTGGATTCAATGGACTGGAGGAGAGGGGCACATGGCAATGACAGGCTTTGATTTCTTTTCCCAGGAAAAGGCACAACATTCATTTGCTATGTCAAAGAAGAATATGTAATATAAGATTTTGAAAGATAGGAAAAATTGGCTCAAATTGTTCTGCAGAGTAATGAAGAAAACATATGTGGGTAGATAAACTTTTTGAATAAGAATTGAAGGCCAGGATGTTTTTCTGTCTTATGGTGTTTAACTTACTTTTGTGTCAACCTTGAACTTTTGGAGCTTAGTTCATTTACTTATAGTAAAATTTGTTTTCCTTTTTCTAAGAAAAATAGGACATAAGTTAGACTTAAATGGGATTTTTTTTTTGAAGATAAAATAGCTCTTAGAAATTTTGCATTTTGATGAGTTTAAATGAACCAAATGTAATCAAATGAACAGTTCTTAAAATATACTATGTGTGAAAAATCAAATCAAGAATGCTTAGCGCAAAGCATTTAAGGCTTTATTATATTGAAACCATTTGAAAAATATATTCTAAATAATGAACAAACAGAATGGTGATCAGGTTTTATAATTTAACACTCGCTTCTCTCTTTCCTGTGGTTGTGCTCCTTTCCTGTTCTATATACAATTTTCCTAAATATATTATCCTCAAAACAGACATTTAAAATGGTATTGCTATTTTGTTATAAGAAATATTTGTAATTTTTGTTTAAATATGTATGAGATCTAGAAACATTTAAAAAGGAGAATTAATTTCACACGTCCAGCCCCAAGAGATAGTGACTATTAACCTTTTGTTGTAGACTCCTCTGAGGCCATTTTAGGCATGCTCATATATGCACACACACATACCTTTTTATAATATATTTTTCATACATTATATTTAATACATTTAATGTTCATATTTTTAATTAAAACAGAGATGTATACTATATATATGTTTATATATATCACATAGTTTTGTACATGTTTTTCACTTAGTACCATTAATATTCAGGTTGTGGATTATTATTTTTAGTGGCTAAATATTATTTTAATTTGTCCAAATAGTTCCCCTTGATAAACCCCTATCAGTTGAACTGCTGGTTCAGAGAACATCCATATTTAAGTCTTTGAATAGGTTTTTATGTTCCCATCATCAGTAGTTGCAAGTGCATACGTTTGCAGAAGTTAACTTCCTTTTAATCATTTTTGCCAGTTGTATTTATTTTCAAAAATTGTTTTAATTAATTATTATTTTTTGAGACAGAGTCTCACTCTGTTGCCCAGGCTGGAGTGCACTGGTGCGATCACAGCTCACTGCAGCCTTGACCTCCTGGGCTCCAGTGATCCTCCCACCTGAGCTCTCGAGTAGCTGGGAGTACAGGCATGCACCATAATGCCTGGCTAAGTCTTTTAGTTTTAGTAGAGACAAGTTTTCACTATGCTACCGAGACTGGTCTCAAACCCTGGTCTCAAGTGATCCTCCTGCCTTGTGTTCCCAAAGTGCTGGGATTAAAGGCAAGCCACTGTGCCTGGCCCATTTTTGCCAATTTTATTTTATTTACTTATTTATTTAGAGACAGAGTCTTGCTCTGTTGCCCAAGCTGGAGTGCAGTGGTGCGATCTCAGCTCACTGCAACCTCTGCCTCCTGGGTTCAAGCAATTCTCCTGCCTCAGCCTCCTAAGTGGCTGGGATTACAGGTGCGCACCATCACACCTGGCTAATTTTTTTGTTTTTAGTAGAGACGGGGTTTCACCATGTTGACCAGATTGGTCTCGAACTCCAGACCTCAGGTGATCCGCCTGCCTTGGGCTCCCAAAGTGCTGGGATTACAGGTGTGAGTCACAGTGCCCAGCGCATTTTTGCCAGTTTTAGAGTTCCATATGTTATTTTCCATATGACTTGATTGATTTTTTTTCATATTATTGATTATCTTTTTTTTTTAAGTTATCTGTTTGTATCTTTGCTCATTTTTGGGGGTATTTATCTTTTTATATTTATCAGAGCTTTTTATAGATTGAAGATATAACTGGTTATGATTATTTCTCCACCTACTCACTTACCTTTTAATTTGCATATGTACGTTTTTGTATATGTTTTGGGATACAGACATTTTAAAGATTTAAGTCATCAAATCTGTCATTATTTTTTGTTTTATCTTTACGGTCATGCTTAGGAAAGAAAGGCATTTATTTTTGCCATTTTTCCTTTACCTGAAATAAACAGCCCACACTGATGGTAAATCTTTAGTCACTAAGATACCCTGAGGGGCATCAAATTCTCATCTCAATTCTTTTTTTATTCAGAATGTACAATAAGTAGTCCCTTTTTTGTTGTTGTTGAGACAGAGTCTTACTCTGTTACCCATGCTGGAGTGCAGTGGTGTGATCTTGGCTCACTGCAACCACCACCTCCTGGGTTCAAGCGATTCTCCTGCCTCAACCTCCCTAATAGCTGGGACTACAGGCATGTGCCACCACGCCTGTCTAATTTTTGTATTTTTAGTAGAGACGGGATTTCACCATGCTGGTCAGGCTGGTCTCAAACTCCTGACCTCAAATGATCCACCCCTCTCGGCCTCCCAAAGTGCTGGCATTACAGGTGTGAGCCACAGCGCCAGGCCAGTGGTCCCTTTTTAAAGGGAAGAAATGATTTTTTAGGAAAGCCTGTGAGATTCCAAAGTGAACCTAAATGTTCAATACTGGATAATTGCATTTCTGTGTCTATTGCTCAACCCTTGTTCAAGTTAGTGGTAGTGCAATGTTGATTTCGTCTTCCTAATGTGCAGTTTTCTTGCTTACTTTTCAGTGTTTGTAGTAATAGCGTGCCTTTTGAGATTTGACTTTCATTATTAATTGTGTGTAAATCGCCAGGCATTTCTGTGATGCTCTAGCCTCCCATCGTATTTTAAGACTGAGTCAGCAGAGGCAACTGCATGTTCAATGGTACATAGATGAGAGAGAACATAGTATACAGGAAACTGGAAATTAGGTTATGGTTTCTGAAGAGAGGACATGGTCAGAGTGAGGAGGCAGAAGGAGGCAGAGTGAGAACCATGGCTGAAGAAGGAAGTAAGGGCTGGGCGTGGTGGCTCACTCCTGTAGTCCCAGAACTTTGGGAGGCCGAGGCAGGCAGATCACCTGAGGTCAGGAGTTTGAGACCAGCCTGACCAGCATGAAGAAACCCTGTCTCTATTAAAAATACAAAATTAGTCAGGCGTGGTGACGCATGCCTATAATCCCAGTAACTGGGGAGACTGAGGCAGAAGAATCACTTGAACCCAGGAGATGGAGGTTGCTATGAGCTGAGATCACACCATTGCACTCCAGCCTGGGCAAGAAGAGCGAAACTCCATTTCAAAAAAAAAAAAAAAAAGGAAGGAGGATTCAAGTCATGCATGGTCTCATAAACCTTACAAGGAGATTGAACTTTATTATAAACTGACAGAACCAAGACAGGATTTTTCCAAGGGAAGAGACACAATCAAGACCCAGATTTTGTAGCTACAGAATGCAAAACTGAATGGAGAATTACTGAAGTGGAGCCTCTGGAAGAGTATTGCAAGAGTGAACAAGAGATCCCAGCAAGAGTTCCAGGCAGATTGTTCTCTCATTCCGGACTATAGGGTACCATGGATCTAGAGGGCACAAATCCTATAGTGTTTATTTATAATACAAATAGTGTTGAGAAGGAGTCCATGGAGACAGGGAGACCTGTGGCCTTTGTGACTGGGATGTAGCCCTGGCCATTCTTTTAGACACCAAATATGTGATGGTGTTGACAAGCTCGTTGTGGATGTGTGGTCTGTATAAAAATGGGTCTGAAACTGAAAATCTGAGATGTGCTAGAGAGGCAAGCATGAAGGTCAAGTCTGCATATATATCAGCACAGAGACTAAACTGTAAGTCCTGGGAGCTAGGGGGTCAACCAGGAAGACTGCATTAAATGAAAAAAAGACCGAAGGGTAACATGGAAGAAGAGCAACATGTGCTGTCAGGAAGCTGAGATACAGTTGCTGGACAGAGAGGAGGACAGCCAGGATGTCTTTGGGAATTCACAAGTGAGAGCCTGTGAGTCTTCCGAGGGGTCACCTGTGTAGAATGATCATTAAAGGTAAGGGTTTAAAATGGTTTACTGGATGTGACCCTGCAGAGGTCATTTGCAGTCTTTTGTCTGAAACAATGAAGAGGTTAAGAACACAATAGGTAATTCCATTTCTACTGGAAGACATCTCTTTCTCCAAGACTGGCAGAAGATGAGGACAGATACAGCTATAGGTGTAGGGGCTGGAATCTCAGGAGCATCTGGCCTCATTTTCTCCTTGGCATAGAAGAGACCTTCTGAAGGAAGAGAGGGGACCTAGTAGCCATTACAGAGAACACTGATGGATTTGATTACATAAAAATTGAAATTTCATGTTTGGTGAAATAAATAACAAATAAAATTAAAAGATGGACCGTAAACTGGGAGAAAATATTTGAAAAGCATAAAACAAATAATTAACATTCCGTAATGTATAAGGTGCTAAAGGGGGAACACTCAGTTACTGTTGCCAAGTCCACTCGGAACAACCAGTTTACATAATGGAAAATAAAACAACCAATACATTTGACCTCACTAGAATCAAGCAAGTTCATATTAAAACATGTCTAGACGATTAGCAAAAACAAAAAACTTGATAACATTCACTGCTGTTGAAGAAATAGGGGCTATATGTCTTATTGATAGGGGAATAAATTACTTCAGCATTTTGGGGACAGCAATCTTATGGTCTCTTTAAAATGTACTTGTGCATTTCCTGTGGAACGGCCCTCCCATTTTGAGAATTCAGCCTTCAGAAATAAAACTACAGGAATGTACAAGATACACGTTGAAATAAGTAGCAATATTGCCTCTGTTGACAAAATATTCAATCTGAAGATCCATCAATAATGAAATGTCAGAATAAAATACGGAATATCCATACTATGAAAGAGCTGTTAAAAAGATGATTGGCTTAAGCATATCCAGGATGTAAATGTAACTGGGCAGCTCAACCTCAAAATGCATTTTAAAACTTGGTTTTCCCCTTTCTCTTGGGTTTCAGGATGTAACCTTGAAGCAAACTGTAGAAGCCTTTTTCCTTTAGCTTTAAAATAGACTCCACGTCCCTCCCTTTCTTGCCAGATATACTACTCCCTTCTTGTTTATCTAACTGTAAGCTAGTGTCTAATTATGTGCCTTCTTAGAAGATTCGGGGGCTAATCTTGGGACAGACAGACCAAGCCTGGAGATCCAGCTGCAGAATTCCAGAGGTGACCTTGGGGGCTAATCAACAGCCCTGCCACTGTTGAGATGATGCTAGTCCATGTGACAGGTGAACTGGGAACCAAGATAGCCAACGGAACAAGATACACAGACATTGTCCTCTAGCAAAAGCATGTATGACTCATTTAATTCACATCACTAAATAAAATGAGTAAATAATTGTATAACAAAAGAGACAGTAAGCAGAACAGTAAGTAGAAGCAAGTTGGGACTAGTTGGAAGGTTGTCACAATGAGGAGGTTTCAAAGGGTGGAAGAATTTGAAGGTGGTATGATCCTCAGGAAGGGGATCGATATCTGTACAGGGGAACACTGAAAGTCTGCAGACAACAGAGCTGGGAAGACTTCCAGATCAGCTCCTGCCCTGCCTGCCCCAGAGAGGCACTGTCCTCCTCAGGGAGCTTGGGTGACAAAAGGTGGATGTACAGAGTGAGGGCTGGAAGGCTTAGCTTTTAAGGTAAGCCTGCATTTCATTTTTAGGATCACCCATTAGAATGAGTGATTCAGTCCAAGGCTTGGAACTCATTTTCTGTTTGGAATCTACCCAAATATATAAGACATTCTAAAAATGGAAAATGGAGCACCCAGAAGGTGAAAAATATAACTGTAAATTAACAGAGTTGATTTTGAGAAAGGTGGGCATTTAAAGGACAGTTTTTAAGATATTCTATTTTAATGTCTGGCAATGAAGATTTTGATGAAACATTTCTATTGCCTTTTATTGACTGTCGATAGCTTTATTAATGACGAGGGGTGACATACAGATACTAAAAATGCAGAGGAGAATTACTGGGGAGCAAAGGAAAGAGCCCCAGTGGGGGTTTGTTTGTTTTTAGGTTACACAGAGTTTTGTGAGAATAGTTTCACAGCCACAGGAACCTAAATTTTTATAAATATTTTTAAATGAATGGAATGACAATATATGTTTGCATAATAAGTGTTATCATTCATGATTTCCTGATCGATTTTACTGAAAGAGCTAGTAAGATTTCTTTAATGCTTTCTTTCCATAAAATTGGTAATACATCTTTTTCCCAGGCAGGACATTTTGTCGTTAAGTTAGGACACTCTGAAAGGAATATTTCAGTGCCCCAAATACTGTAAAATAATATTCCTCCCCCGACCCCCATAAAGACGTTCTGTTCTCTCTACTGACAGAGTTAAAGATGTCTGTCTACACCTGGCCCATCAGGATAGAAATTCAGATGCTTTGACAAGTTTGCTGCTCCATTATCTTCCTTCTGCAGATGACAAAGCTGGAGCAAGAGGAGGCTAAGCTGGACCACAAAGCCAATTAATGTCAGGGCTCAGCTGTAAATCTTCTTGTTAAGTCTTGGATATGTTTTCTGTAGCCATAAATTCTTTTTCACGAGTGCTGAGTGTTTACTCTGCAGCAGTATAGAAGCAAGTAGAGTAAAACCCGAGTTCCTTAACATTATGCAGAAAATCATAGTAATAATTTGGGATTTGGATTTTCCCAGAAAACTTACCTCTTTCAGTATGACACACTGAAGGCCTTCTTCAGAACCTATGTGGCCATTCAAAGATACATTTGGGACAGGTGAAACAGTTTATAAAGGGGGTAAGAAAGGGGGCAAGATTCCAAGTCTAGGTACCGGGATGCAGGCTGGATGGAAGGAGGGTCTCCCTTCTTATTTTCCCAGTGAAGTAGGAAGCACATGTTTTTGGGTGTCTGACTTTGTCAGGCTGACTGTTGTTAGGTTAAAATGACAGTGACATTACCCAATCTATACTTTGGTCTCTGTGAGTGAATCTGTGCTGCAGATGTAGTTTATAAGTAGACTGAATGCCTATGATAGGGTAACGAGGATGTCAAATGTACTTTAACTAAATGATGCTGGATTTGGTTGTTATTGGTCTTCACTTAATTGTACTTTTTTCAGTGATTACTCTTTTTTTTTTTCTTGCTCTGTTGCCCAGCCTGGAGTGCAATGGCAGAATCTTGGCTCACTGCAGCCTCTGCTGGGTTCAAGCAATTCTTCTGCCTCAGCCTCCCAAGGAGCCAGATTACAGGCGGGCACCACCATGCCCGGCTAATTTTTGTATTTTCAGTAGAGAAAGAGTTTCACCATGTTGGCCAGGCCGGTCTTAAACTCTTGACCTCAGATGATTCACCCTCTTCAGCCTCCCAAAGCACTGTAAAGGCATGAGCCACTGCACCCAGTCTCAGTGTTTACTCTTTTTCTAGAACCTACAGTGACCCACCAAATAATAGGACAATATAGTGAGACCCCGTTTTCCACAAAAAGGAAAAAAACAAAAAGACAAGTAATACCTAATGTATGTGCAATAACGTTACAGTCTCTCTCCATAATCCCTATGCTTATTTTGTTTACAAATGCATAGGAAAGTATATCATCTGTAATCTGAAGCATAGCTGTGTATGTTTCCGTTAGCCAATACTTGAGTGCCTGCTAAAACCAAGCTCTAGTAATACTGATAGAAAATGGTGAACACAGTTAGCAGATCAACAAGTAAGAATTATGTAAGAATCTTAGATAATAAATGTCATGAAGTAAATAAAAAACAGGGCAACATGGTAGTAATCAGACCATGTTACTATCTAGTTACTATCTGATAGTTATGTACACACACACACACACACACACACACACACAATGTGTGGGATAAGTTTAGATCGAGTCCTTGGGGAGGACCTGACAGAGTGACTCCAGAGCTGAGATCTGAATGAGGAGGAGGAGGAAGCCACAGTATTTTAGGGAGATGGAAAGAGTACGCTTAGAGACTGGAAGGCAGGTTGTTGTGAACAGTGAAAGCTCACATAGTGGACTCAGTGAGTGAGGAGAGGGCAACAGGAGGCGATGTCAGGGAGCTCCTGGGGTCCCAGACAGGCATGGCCCAGAGACTTTGGAAAGGAAGTAGAGAACAATTGAAGAACAAAGCGACTGGGCATGGTGGCTCATGCCTGTAATCCCAGCACTTTGGGAGACTGAGGCAGGCAGATAACTTGAAGTCAGGAGTTCAAGACCAGACTGGCCAACATGGTGAAACCTCGCTCATCTGTACCAAAAATATAAGAAAGCAGCTGGGTGTGGTGGCATGGAACTGTAATCCTGGCTACTCGGGAGGTTGAGGCAGCAGAATTGCTTGAACCCGGGAGGTGGAGGTTGCAGTGAGTGAGATTACACCGTTGCACCCAGCCTGGGCAACAGAGCGAGACTCTGTCTCAAAAATAAAAAATAATTAAAAAAGAGGAAGAACAAGGGAAGCAGCAGGAAGAACCTCAAGGAGAGGGTTGAACTGAAGGAAAACGTAAAACCCCCTCTGGCAGCTGTGAGAAAAATTAATTGGGAATGGTGGCAAGAGTCTCAGTCGGCCAGTGGGGCTATGGTAATGCTTCTGACCAAGTGGTAGCTGCAGAGATAGACAAAGTGGATGAATGGAGGGCTTACTAAGGAAGTGAATAGGCCTTGCTGATTAACTAGATATGGGAGGCAAAGTAAATTGTCAAGGATGGCTCCTAGGATTTTTTGCTTTTTGTTTTAGAATAGCCCTTCTTAATAAATAAAATAAGAGGACTATCACATAGCAGTTTCGAGACGTTTATCAGCCATCTGTAGAAACCATAATTATGACCATTTTATAAATCATGCAGCCTGGCCCCCAGTGACCTTCCCAAAGGCACACAGCTGATGAACGGGGAAGCTGGGAGAGGAATCAAGGTCACCCAGACTCAGCTCAGAGCCTTGTTCTCATCCTGTAAGCCACACTGGCTGTGTGCAGGTATGGACCTAGAGAATCCATGTGTCTCAGTCCCTGCTTTGATCCTCATTTTCTCCTCAACTAAGCAGCAACTACTGATACTCAGGCTTAACACAGAAAAAAAGATGTATCGAACCTTAGGTGTTAAGAGCAACCCTTGCATTGTTTCCTCTGCCGTCAGCCTTAGAGATGGGTGGCCTCTAACTGAGGGCTGAAGGCCTGAAGGCCTGATGAAACGGGAACATGAACTGAGACACTGTCCTCAGCTTCTTCCAGGCCTGGGCTTGTCAGAGCCACAGGGATTTGATTGGGGGAGGTCCCTGGGAACTCTCAGAGAAGACCTGGGATAGTCAGTTTATATTTCTGGGTTTTTTTGACATCACAGGAGAGAGATGGTTCATACCTGTCACTTTTTCACATGCTGATTGGGTAATGAGATAGGGGATAGTCAAAGATACACTAATTATTCAGTCCTAGGTTTGCATCTGGAATGTCTCTTTTGGTTTGTTTGTTTTTTTTTTTTTCCCCAAATTTGTCTAAGCATTTCTGCATTTTCAGGTCATCTGTACCTTTATTAAACTTGTTCTTACAGGAGCTTTTAAATTTAGTGGTCTGAGATAACAAGCCAGGGCAATGAGTCTCACATTTGTGGTTTAATAATTTATTGATAGTAGAGTTACTTATCTGCATTTTCCTAGTTCTCTTCATATTTCTCTTGCTATTTATCTTGCATGCCTTCTCCCTGGATTGCCAGCTCAGGCACCTTGCTCCTGGCTCCCTCAACCTGGACATCCCATGGGTACTTTACATCCAGCTGAAATAATCACTGTTGCCCCTAAATCAGTGGCCGTTTTCTCATGTGGGGAAGTCACATCTACCCAGTCTAAGATTTTTGACTCTAGTTCCTGACTCCTAGATGGCACCTCTGACCCACCCAGAGCCTGGCAAACCTCACTGCCCTGAAGGGGAAGAAACAGGCCTGACTGGCTTTGCCACCTACTGATGACAGAGCCTCGGGCTTTGAGTGAACATAGGCAGTAGCCAGGGAGTGGTTACAGCAGGACGTGGGTGAGACTCAGCCCTCTGTTGACTTCATGTCTGACTCAACAAAGTCATAGTGGTGGTGGCCACAGGGGTGCTTGTGTCACTCCACCTGAAGCTTTAGGTGGCTCAGAACAGACAGAGAGACTCTTTGTTTGAGAGAAAGTAAGGGAAGAGAACAAGACTATCTGCCTGGTAATCCAGAGAATTATCCCAGGTCTTGTCCAAGATCATCCTGAGTCTGCAAGAACCACAGCATTATTGGGCTTGGGGTTCCCCCTAAAGTAGATACAGCTTAGATTACGATACCCAAGTCCCGTCAAATATCTGGAAAGCCTTCCTGAGAAAGATGGCTACAAATAAGCCCAGACAGTGAAGACAACAATAAGTACCTAATTTTTCCGTCCCCAGACACCAAAGAACATGGACTAGCATCAACACCATCCAGGAAAACATGACCTCACCAAATGAACTAAATAAGGCACCAGGGACCAATCCTGGATAAAAAGAGCTATGTGACCTTTCAGGGGTTTTCCTGAGTATGAGCAATAACACACTCATCATAAGGTGGTGATGATGCCTTTCTGTACAATATTGCTTGGATATAAAACATACATATCTTCTTGTTTAAATGTAATCCCTTTTATCTGCTTTATTTCACCAAATGGGGCAGGAACTCAGTTTCCTTTGTCTGATATCCTAGGAAGGTAGCATCGGGAGAATGACCCATGTACCGTGCTGCCTTGCCCTCTGCTAGGATGGCTCGAGTCCTCAGTTTCTCTCACAAATGCAATTCCTGATGATGATCACTTGCATTCTCCTTTTCTAAGCTCGAGTTTCAATGTGATGCACTAGAGGGAAAAAAACAAAGGCATCTGACAAACTGAAACAAGCGCGTACACACATGCACATGGGCACAGAGAAACGCTGAGTAGTTACTGCTTGACTTCTTCTGCCTGCCTTCAGTTGCCTCTGATCAAAGCTGTTCTCAACTTGAGTTTCCAAGACATTTTGCAGAGAGCTTCCAATGGTAAATAACTTCTTGTGCAATGGGCTTGAGATTTTTTTCCAGGTTATCACATGTATTACTTACCTGTTTGTGCATGACTAATAACCACAAACTTCGCGGCTTCACACAGTACACATTGACTGCCTGTTTCTGTGGGCAGGAGATCAGGCCCAGTGACCCACCTCCCTGCTTCGGGGTTGCCTCTAAGCTGCCATTTGCTTCTCACTCAGTGGAGTTATGTTCTCCAGCGTTTCCTCACCTTTTTTTTTCTTTATCGGCCTTTTCAGTTCTGTGGTATCTTTTGTTATATTCAGGGAGGAGCAAACAGTCTGATTGGTTTGACATCTTTTCAGGGAATGTTAACCTCACTTATAATTTTTTCTTGTCAGTAAGTGTTTGCTGCAGTATTAGTTTATTTGATTCTGATTTATAACATTGTTTAAACACCTTTCTTTGCTTGAGCTTTCTTCAGTTTTAAAACTGTATCTGTACCCTAAACTTAAATGACTGCCTTTTTTTTTTTCTTTAAATCTGAGACGCCTTTGTCGTAAAAGCCCAGAATTCTTAGTAGGTTAATAATGTTTTTTCAAAGTAATTACCTACTTACCCTAAAAAATACTTTCACATTTTTGTTTGGTTTTGTATTCTGAGACAGGGTCTCCCTCTGTTGCCCAAGCTGGAGTGTAGTGGCACAGTTTGCCCACTGGAGTCTCTCCCGCCAGGGCTCAGGTGATCCTTCCAGCTCAGCCAGCCTCCAGTTTATGTGGGACTACAAGCCACCATGCCTAGCTGATTTTCGTATTTCTTGTAGAGATGAGTTTTCATCATGCTGTCCAGACTGGTCTTCAACTCCTGTGCTCTTCCCGCCTTGGCCTCCCAAGTACTGGGATTACAGGCGTGAGCCACTGTGCCCAATCTCAACTTTTTATGAATTTATCTTTTTTTTTTTTTTTTTTTGAGACAGAGTCTCACTCTGTTGCCCAGGCTGGAGTGCAGTGGCAAGGTCTCAGCTCACTACAACCTCCACCTCCTGGGTTCAAGCGATTCTTCTGCCTCAGCTTCCCAAGTAGCTGGGATTACACACATCCACCACCACGCCCAGCTAATTTTTGTATTTTTAGCAGAGATGAGGTTTCACTATGTTGGCTAGGCTGGTCTCAAGCTTCTGACCTCAGGTGATCTGCCCACCTCGGCTTCCCGAAGTGCTGGGATTACAGATGTAAGCCACTGCCCCTGGCCTTGAATTCATCTTTTAGCAACTTTAATTATGAAATGTCAATGGAATAATACTTATAAATGAAAATTAAAATTTTTAGTTTTTTTGTATTTTTCACACAGTGTGACACTGACATCATATATTGAAAAATGACATATCTTGGGTATTTTTAAAAACCAAAAGGGTGAGTTATCTCAGTAATGGTGTTTTTGTTAAACGCAGTTGATACCTCTTACTGATGAAAAGTAGTAGAAAAGAAAGAACTTTAAACATTACCCAAACATTATATTTGGGTAATGTTTAAAGTTTTTCTTTACCCAATAGATTAGTGTAATTTGCTCTCTCATTTTCATTAGTTTCATTGATGACTGAAATTACTCGTTACTCACAAAGCTGGGATTTTTTTTTTAACTTTTAAATTTGGCATCCTGGTAAAATCTTGCTTTATAGAATATTTTCGTGGTTGGGTTAGAAATGAATTACTTTTATTTAAATATACGTCAAAATACTACCATCATGATTGTTAACATCTATTATATTACTCTAGACATGATTTTAAATTCTTCCTTATATAGATTCCTCCTTATCTATAAATATCTATAGCCATTATTGACTTTTGCAAGTCATTTACCATGTGTTTGCATTGGGGTATCCTACTGACCTGTACACCAAGCTATGGGCCCTTACTAGTTTGGTTTTTGTTGCTTAAGGCTGAAAAGTCTGTTAGAAGCATAGTCCCTTGCGTATAAAAGGAGCTGAGTAAGTGACTTTTGAGTTGGATATAGAATAGATATAGCACAGAATTCCTCCTTTCTATAAAGCCCCCCAAATAATTATATGTCGTCATTTTTTTTGATAATTGATATATTCTGTTTTTGGAATTTTCCCCATGATCAGCAAACTCCATTGTTAAATTCTGTGTCTCATTTTAGAACATTTCTATAGTGACCTGGCCTTAACTGGGTCTTTCGCCTTCTCTGGAGGCCGTCCCAGGGTATGCATGGCTCTGGCAAGGTCACGTGATGCTTTCTCCTCAACACCAGCCAAACTGCCATTCCCATCGATCCTGTAGAAGCCCCTAATCTTCATGCCACTGGGCTCTGCCATGCTCCCTGCCCCCCCCCCCGCGTGTTGCTGCTATCATCTGTTAACCTCCCACCCCTAACTCACTGATGATGTTCATCTCTCCTGTCTCCCTCCCCCAGTTCTCCAAATTCTGTCCAGTTTCTTTCTTTATTTTTATTTTTTTTGAGACGGAGTTTCGCTCTTGTTGTCCAGGCTGGAGTGCAATAGCCTGATATTGGCTCGTCGCAACCTCCGCCACCTGGGTTCAAGCAGTTCTCCTGCCTCAGCCTCCTGAATAGCTGGGATTACAGGCATGTGCCACCACGCCCAGCTAATTCTGTAATTTTAGTAGAGATGGGGGTTTCTTCATCTTGGCCAGGCTGGTCTCATACTCCTGACCTCAGGTGATCGGCCCGCCTTGGCCTCCTCTGAGAGTGCTGGGATTACAGGCGTGAGACACCTGGCCATTCTGTCCATTTTCTTGGTGATTCATTATTTATGTGAATAGTCCCCTCAGTATCCTTTGTCTTCATTCATTGATCTACTCATCTCCAGTGACATTTTCTTCTACTCTATTCTCATCGAACACTCTCAGGGTAATAGAGTCCAACTAGATGTTACTTTCACCTCCAAAATAACAAAATAAAGCATTCTCGTCTCCAGCAACAGCTCTGGTGCTTGCAGAGCCTTTGCTCTGTTAACCCCCCCCCGAGATGCCCTCACCGGGTTTTTGCCTTCCCCAGCCCTCCTGCAGTGACTCCTGTCTTTATCCACCTGAGATTCCAGAGTTCATTTCACTCATGTTCTTTCTGCTGCCTTTTCTCCTCTCACTTTTACTTTTTGTTTGTTTGTTTATTTTTGTTTTGTTTTTGAGATGGAGTCTTGCTCTGTCTACCAGCCTGGAGTGCAATGGTTCGATCTCCACTCACTGCAACGTCTGCCTCCAGGTTCAACAGATTCTCTAGCCTCAGCCTCCCAAGTAGCTGAGATTATAGGTGCATACCACCATACCCAGTTACCCACTCGCTTTTTATTTCACTTCCTGTGCAAATGCGTAGCTTAAAATGACTGTGGTGGTCTGTGTTTTGTTTTTGTCCCCTTGTGGTTTTTTTTTTTTTTTGGTAGTAAACATTTGGGTAAACAGAGGACACTATAAGTTCATATTAGCAGACAGCTCTTCACTCCTTGTCAGTACCCAGTTTCCCGAGCTGTGAGCTCCCACTCTCTACAGCGCCACTCTATACCTATCCCTTGCTTCTCAGAAGCTTCCCACTCCTCCCACCCTCCCCTGCCTCTTTCTTTCTGGCTGATCGCTTTACCTTATACAGTACTGAGATTTAAGAAGATGACACCAAGAGCGCTCAGTTTCTTCTCTTCCATTTCTTGAGAAAAAGCATCCTTTCTCCTCTTGGATGCAAAGGCGCTAGACGTCCACCTTTGCCTCATCAAAGAGATTGCTCCTTTGGCCAGTCCCCTCTCTCCTTTATCTTCTTCTCTTGTTTCCCCAGTGCACGTCGTGTTGTAAGAGCATCTGCCTCTTAAAGACCTTACCTGGATCCCGCTCACTTCGCTTCTTGTCCCATATTCCCTTCTCATTTACTCTTTCCTCCCCTGAGACCCTTGACAACGTCACCAATAGCTTTGGGCAATGTCAAGCCCAGTTAGATGCTCCTCTCGTCTGTTCTTACACAGCCTCTCTCCAGCATTGGGCGCTGTGGACCACGCCCGCCGGTTGAAACTCTGCTTTCTTGGCTTCGGAGACCTGGTTTTCTTCCTACATCTGCGATTCTTCCTGTCTAGTGTTTCAAGCCTTTTCTGGTTTGAACCTGAACAACTTCGGAAGGTTGAAGGTCCTCAGAGCTTGGTCCAGAGTCCTTTCTATCTTCTTCTTGCATTATATTCCCATGGCTTTAGAAACCATCTATATGCTAATGGCTCCCAAATTTGTATCTACAGCTTGGCTCTCCTGTCAGCGCTCCTGTCTCATTTATCCAAATTACTTACCTGACAACGCCACGCGGATGTTTCTCAAACATCTGAAACATAATATGTTCAAAACTAAACTCTTGCCTTTTTTTTCATGGAAACTTATTTCTCCATGAATCTTCCCCATCTCAGTAAATGACACCTCATTCCGCATCATTCCTGAAGTAAAAAAGAACTTGATGGATTTTGATCCTGCCCCTCCCACACTTCCACATCCAATCCATCCACAAAAATGGTTAATTTACCTCCAGAATACATCTTCGCCTGCCACTGCGATAACCCACCAGCACCTTGCTTTCTCTCTTGCCACCCACTGATACAGTGTTCAAGGTACGCTTATTAAAACATAGATGGATCCTTTCACTTCCCTGTGAAAACTCCTTTATTTCCCCGACATTGCACTTAGTGCTTTAAGTCACTCTCTTGGCCTGCATAGCCATGCCTGGCCTGGTCTCTCTCTTTGTTCTCCAACTCACACCTGTGGTCACTGCTGCCTTGTCACGTGATCTTCCATTTGTGCAACAAGCTGGATTTCTGTACTTTGTTCACTCTGTTCTTTGTTTGGAGGGTGTTTTCCTTCTCTCTTCTCATGGCTGGGTTCTTTTTGTTCAAGTTTCTATCTAAATCTCATCTATCTGATGTATTTCTCTCTCCATTTTTTTCTAGGTAATATACCTAGTTATTCTTGATCACAGCATCATTTTTATTTTCTGCATAACATTTCATAGTTTATAGTTAACACTTTATGTATTTGCTTCTATATTACCTGTGTCTCCCACAAGACCCCGAGTCCCATCATCACACACTGGCTGCTGAGCACATAGTAAGGTTTAATAACTATTAATGAATCAGTAACTTGATCTCTCAATCTCCGAAACAAATGGAATATTCAAGGATTGCAGAGGACAAGAGAAGAAATGGTCCATTTCTTCAAGTAGCTCAGAAATACATGTCACAACGAGACAGGAACTTTCATATGAACTTACTCTGCCCTCAACAGACACCAAACCTTCTTCTGGGTGGTTCTTACCCGGGTTTCTTGACTTTATAAAAACTGAACCATGCACTTAGGAGTTGTGTATCTTTTCACATATGGTTACACCTCAATAAAAAGGCATATCCAAAAGAAAAACAGAAAAGGGGGAAAATGCTAAGAATTACTTGCCTGATTGTCTCCAATGAGACTTCATTTTTGTAATCAGGAAAACCAACAACAATTTTCTAAGAACAAAAGAAATCTCTGAATAATTGCGTATTTAGAGAAAAGGAATTACTCGTTCTCATTTTGTTTGTGATATTCTTTTGTAGCTCTTATTTTATAAGTTTATAACATTTTAACAAGCCTCCTTAAATTCCATTTAACTTGTTATAGACTGGAAATTGGGTAGTTTTCAGATATTGGTCTGGTGAGTGAGATTTAGACCTGTTGGAAGTGGTACATAGTCTGTGATTTGTATGCCCAGGTGCATATTCTCTAGCACATTTGCTACTTGGACTGCTTCACCTGGCGCACCTGAATCTTAAGAGGATCTCATCTGTATGTGTGTCTCACAGACTGCTTTGAAGTGGGGAACATTCACAAAGACCTATTACAAGCATCAGATCACTAGATCATTAAGAAAGATGGTAAGAAGGGTCTTGAAATTACCTACAGAAGAGAATTTGCTGTTATGCTTAGTCTTACATACATCCTCTCAGTTTCAATCCTAGAGATTTGTCATGTGTGTATGAGTAGGATATGAGCAGCCACCGGCCAGCCAGAGGCCTCCTGGCAATAGTCCTCTCACCAGGACCTGAAGTCAATGTCATTACATCACATGCCACTCCAGTTGGCTGCGTGACATGGCACTGTCACAGCATGACACACAGGGAAGTGTTTCTAGTTTCCAGAAAATTTCTGAAACCCACATCTTCCTTCTTTATCTTTGTAAGAACTTAAATATGGTGTGATGTAATTGCACATCCACCAGAGACTTGACGCTTTCTGTTTAAAACCTAACATATGCTTAGATATTAATAAAGTAGACTCTAGAACCAACTCTTCTGAAATGGGCCTGTAACAGATGCTGTACTGCTCAGAAACTTTACCAAGTAGAGGAAGAGCCCAGCCTGGCCTGATGATTTCCATACTCCTAGGACAGTCTTTAATCAATGACTGATAACGATGAGGATGTTTACTCCAGCTCCTCCTTCTCCTGCCCCGCAAGGTCTGCCCATCCCCCAAAAAGGACAACTCTGAGGAATGTCTGTAGAGTTCTCTTGTAGCAATGAGCCAGAATAACCCTCCATAATAAGTTACCTAATGACACACCCTTATTGGGCTTCCTTCCTTTCCCTGCCTAACCCCCAGACCTTCTTTCGTTCTCCTCCCTTGGGACAACACTTACTAATAATTCACTTTCACTTAGGGTCTGCTTTTGGGAAATCCTACCTAAGACAGGCTTCATGCCACCTGAAGGCTGATGTTTCTGTGATGATATTTTACAATCCTTGACTTTTATCTACATATTGATTATTATTATAGTTCTCATTTTATCCCCTTAGACTACCTTGATCCCAAGAGTAACCTTAACCTACCTGCACATAGATCTTTATTTTCTGTTGTGAATGTGATGTTACTGGGAGCCACCAGCTGAAATTTTACCACCTCTATAAAACACCCGACAAACAGTGAGACAAATTTAGCTTCATCTTTCTCTGTATGGCTTTTTCTTTTTGTTTTACATTAATCTCTATTAAACAGATTATCGTGTTCTATTGCTATTAGTTTTGTCCTTCTGCCTTTCCTACTAGGCTGTTAGCTACTCAAGGGCAGGGCTCTGATTTCATCTGTCTTTGCAAATATGTGTAGAAACTGATCAGCTGAGCTGGGGGTGAGGTGGCTCATGCCTGTTATCTCAGCACTTTGGGAGGCTGAGGTGGGTGGATCACCTGAGGTCGGGAGTTCCAGACCAGCCTGACCACATGGAGAAACCCTGTCTCTACTAAAAATAAAAATTAGCTGGGCATGGTGACAGGTGCCTGTAATCCCAGCTACTCAGGAAACTGGCAGGAGAATCACTTGAACCCAGGAGGGAGGGAGGGAGGGAGGGAGGAAGGAAGGAAGGAAGGAAGGAAGGAGGGAGGGAGAAAGAAAGAACTAATCAATCACTAATAATAAAAGTTAAGTAAATAAATTCAGAGTTCTAGAAGCACATCAGTTTGTCCAGAGATACGCTGAGGGTGCTGTTATTTTTTATAATATCTGAGAAATGGTAACCAATAGCAGGACTATCAAGCTTTTTTCTTGTTTCTCAAAACAAACTTCATAGAAACCTGTGTTTTAGTCAGTTTGGGATTCTATAATAAATTACCATAGATGGCTTATAAACAGCAGAAATTTATTTCTCACACTGCTGAAGGCTGGAAGTCAGGCTGGAAATCAGGTGTCCGCAAGTTTGGTTCCCAGGAGGGCCCTCTTCGGGGTTGAAGATGACCGTCTGGTTGTAATCCTCACATTGAGGAAGGAGGCAGAGCTAGCTTCTGGGATCTCTAATCCCACTCATGAGGGCCCTACCCTTGTACCCCTAATAACCTTCTGAATGCCCCAATTCCTAATGCCATCACCTTGGGGGGCAGGATTTCAACATATAAATTTGACGGGAAGATTGAGTCCATCACAATCTCAGATGGGATGAAATGATGGGAAATCTCTTTATGTCAAAGGACCAAGAATCCCCATCTCTTGTGGAGGACACCATTCACCTTCCTCAGTCAGCAGGAAGATAAGGGGAGTGAGAGGACCAGTGAAATGCACCTGAGACTTATTTACCCAATGCCATTTTTAAAATGTCACGTTATTTAACTTGAGATGATTGCCACGGGAAATAACCCATGAAATAGCTCTTGGTCTTTTTGAAATTTTGTGTCATTATTAGCCTTGTTCATCAAGAAATTTGCACCTGAGCTCGTTACAGCTCAAGCTCAAATGGCTTTCAAATGAAAAGGTCTTTTAGCTTAAATAGGAAGGATAGCCATCCTTCCAAAGGAAATGGACAATCGTATTCATGTCTCTTTGGTTTGTATTAGAATCCATCTAACTGGTATTTACAAAAGAAATGAAGCATTATTTGAATGTCGGTTGTTTCTAGAGAGAAAAAAGGGATTACTTGCTTAATTAGGAGAATTCCTGTTCCTGGGTCCAGATTTAAGACTGATTTTTGTGTTTCATGTTGAGGCATGATTTCCTCTCAGGGAATATAGGCAGAGACCTATGTATGCATTTACATTTTCCTGAATGTTTAAAAAACTATTAGAGAGGAAGTAGGGGCTGCCTTCCAGCGTCAGGAGGGAGGTTGATGGTGTCTCCATCCTTGCTAACTTTGTTTCCTTGGCACAACCTAATGAGGAATGGTGGGAGACCACTGCATGTGAGGTTCAAGGCAACTTCTGATCGGATCTTGGCCTGTTAATAACTAACTGTTGAAAGCCAGGCACCTGGCTCCTGCCTGTAATCCCAGCACTTTGGGAGGCCGAAGTGGGTGGATCACCTGAGGTCAGGAGTTCGAGATCACCCTGGCCAACATGGTGAAACCCATCTCTACTAAAAATACAAAAATTAGTCGGGTGCGGTGGCGCGTGCCTGTAATCTCAGCTACTTTTGAGGCTGAGGCAGGAGAATCACTTGAACCCAGGAGGCAGAGGTTGCAGTGAGCCGAGATCACGCCATTGTATTCCAGCCTGGGCAACAAGAGTGAAACTGCTTCTCAAAAAACAAAAACAAACAAACAAACTACATACACTTTTACATGATAATTGCTTTTGACTTAAATTTAACATTTATAACTTAAAAAATTAAGATAACGGAATAACTGCTGCTTCTTGTGTGCCATTGAAGATACACTGATAGAATGAACAGTATAGACTCTTAAATTCTAGTTAAACTTCTGACCTCTAATAACAACCCTGAACTAAATCATCTGTTACATACCCTAGACTGTTCAGTCTTGAAGCACCACATTCATTTGCTAATGGCCCACATTTTTCCTGCTACTAGTTACCAATTCTGAGGAGAAAATTTCTAGAATTCTTTTCTCTATTAATTTTTCCTTTGGTAGGCTATACTTATCAAATATGTTTAAAAGTTGAAGAGAACAAAGGGATACAATATGTGATTAATTCAAACTTGATTATTTTAGTGTCATCTGACATTAATTTCCTTAGAGTAATAGATGTTATATAATTTTTTAAAAATCTCTCTATTAGAATACCCTGAACTTATATAATTATAACCTAAATGTTTTCCTCATATATAGGAAGGTTAATATGATCGCTATATCAAGCATGCTTAAGACCTAAATAACCAAATACCCAATGGGAATTGGGCAAGTTATATGCAGCCATGGCTGCTCTGGTAAGCAACTTATTTGTACCACCTAAAATCCCAGTATGTTTTGTTTGCCTTTTCCAGGAAGTGGAGCAAACTTCTGTGTGATTCTAGCAGTCCACAGAAATCAAGACCGGTATCTCTTCTCCATAACTTAAGCCTGATGCTGGATGGAACACCAGGACAATTCAGATTATAGAATGAACTTAAGGCTGAGCGCAGTGGCTCATACCTGTAATCCCAGTACTTTGGGAGGCCAAGGTAGGCGGATCACTTGAGGTCAAGAGTTTGAGACCAGCCTGGCCAACACGATGAAACCCCATCTTTATTAAAAATACAAATGTTAGCCAGGCATGCTGGTGCGCTGCCTGTAATTTCAGCTACTCGGGAGGCTGAGGCAAGAGAATCGCTTGAAGCTGGAGGCAGATTTGCAGTGAGTAGAGATTGCACCACTGCTCTCCAGCCTGGGCGACAGAGTGAGACTCTGTCTCTAAGTAAATAAATTAATGAAATTAAGTTAAAGAATAAGATAAATAAAAAATAAAATGCATTTGAGCTCCCATAGGAGAGAACATTCTGTGCATACATTTAAAGTGAGATAATAAAGAAAAGTACAAGATCACTGATGATCAGACCAAGGAAATAAATGACACGGAGAAGGATGAAATTTTAATACGTACCACTTTGCTTCTGTTGTCACTAAAAGTGTGCAATGTCAAACAAAGCTTTTCTAGTCTCCTATGCTGTATAATTAAGATAACTTTCATTGTCACTTAAATAACATAAACATTTCATTCTCCTGGCTGCCCCTTTCACATAATTTACAGTCTTCATTTAATTCTGTGCTATGAGCAGTCCTTGGTTTCTATATAACATGATTTTGCAGCACAGGTTTGTTCATATGGAGCGCTAGAGACAGTTAGACTCAGTGCAGTGACATTACCTGGCATCTCTGTTTGTCCTCAGAGTTGTGTTTTTTATGAGCATCTTATATGGTTATGTATCAATTATGTATTGCCTATTTTATATGTATCTATGGATTTATCAATACAACAAAAGTTTTCCTTGGTCAGTTTCTTCTCCGCATTTTTGTCCATGACCTCATAAAAACATAGAAATCATACCACATTGATAGAAGGTACAAACCTGAAAAGGAGAGCTAATAGTACAAGAGATAACAGAATCAAAAATGAAATGGTTACAATAAGCTGCAAGAATAATTTTGGGTTTTGCTAAACCCAAATTGGACTTAATGAGGATGAAATTAAGGTTTCATATTAAGGAACCTTTCAATCAGGTCCAGGGTCTAGGATGGCTGTCTTCTCACTGGCCTCTTTGCTGAGCCTGCACCAGAGCCCTTGCCCTGTTTTTTTGTTTGTTTAGCTTTCCAAAACATGATTGTATGCAATGACAAGATTGAGGATATCTGTTGATCTGTGCAGGAGTTAAGATGATGAAAACTCTGGGACTCAGAGTTGACCACAAGCTCAGTGTCAGCCAGTGGTATCAAGTGCAGGTATAATAATAGTGTGGCCGGGCATGGTGGCTCACACGTGTAATCACAGCACTTTGGGAGGCTGAGGCAGGCAGATTGCCTAGGCTCAGTAGTTGGAGACCAGCGTGGGCAACATGGTGAAAACCTGTCTCTAAAATACAAAAAATTAGCTGAGTGTGGCGGTGTGTGCCTGTATTCCCAGCTACTTGGGAGGCTGAGGCGGCAGAATTGCTTGAACCTGAGAAGCAGAGGTTGCAGTGAGCTGAGATCATGCCACTGCACTCCAGCCTGGGCAACAGAGTGAGACTCTGTCTCCACAGAAAATTATAATAATAACAGGGTAATAATAATAATAATAGTCTTAGGCTGAGTTACTTAAAGAGTAACAGGGTCCAAATAATTACAAGTATTATAGAGCTCTCTCCTCCTCTACCTAATAAGGAGAGCTGTTTTGGGGGAAGGTCCTTTTGTTTTGCTGAGCTGATTGGCTGATTGGGGAGGCGAAAAAATTAGAACAAAAGCTACCTGGGTTTGAGATTGGGCTGGGAAGAAGAGATTCTTGAGAAGATGAAGCAAAGGCTGAGGTAGGGCCTCAGAAGGAAAAAAGGGAGGAGAAAAGATGTGAGCAGCTGCTGTGAGGGGTGGAACTGGGAGGGGAAGTGGGAGAAAACTTTCTGCAGGTTTGACTCCTCTGGGCAAAGGCGCTCAGATTAGCCTGGGATTATCAACTCGAGTTTTCTGGATTAGCCTGTGTCCAACCATATTCTTGGCTTAAAATGTCAATCTGAATGTTTGTCCCTGGTCCTGGCTTTAAAGGACACAGAAAAACTAGAGTTTTCCCAGCAGAGGAAAATCAGGATACTGTGTTGTTTGAAAATTGTGATCCTAGGGGCTTTGGACTGAAGTGGACATGTTTAATTTAGAGAAGGAAAGACCAGGGGCCACCAACTGACTGTCTTCGGATGTTAGTGGCACTGTCATTGGGAAAGAGGAGTCAGTTTGCTCAATGTTGTCCCAGAGAAGCAGTCCTGGGGGACGCAACCATGGGGTCAGCAGGAGGAAGAATGCTGTGAGGGGCTCGAGGTGTCCATCAGTGGTTCAGGTACTCAGCAGAGCAGTGAGCTTCCTGCTGCAGAAGCCCAAGCTTAACCTAGATGACCCTCTAATCCTCTGTCAAGGGGTTTGTGCGAGTGCTGTGCCCTGTGTCCTGGGTGGAAGTGGAGGCAACTGTCAGTATTTGCTTCTAAGTCAGTAGGGAAGGAATTAGTATCTATGCTATGTGCTGTGTGCTCCATGCATTGCACTTATTTTCTCACTTAAATTTCTGAGAGACATAACATTCTCTCTTTATGAATTAAGGTTCGGGGGGCTCAGGCGTATTAAGTCATTTGCTGTTTAGCGGTCAAATCATTTGAACCCCAGATCTGTTTTGCCCCAAAACTAGTGTTCCTCATTCATCACACTGTCTCTGAGAATTAACCAACATCTCAATATTAAGCTGTCTTGTTGAAATGCCATCTGTAAAACATTTATGGCAAGCATGTTTCTTATAGATTTAGGGAGCAGTATATTTTAGTGGTTAAGATATGGGTGTTGGATTAATCAGACATAGTTTGCAGTCTCAATTCTGCCTCTTGTTAACCCTGTGACTCTTGGGTGAGTAACATCTCTGGGCTTTGGTTAACCCATACAGTAGTTACCTCACAGGGCTATTTTGAGGCTTAAATAAAATAATGTAGAGAGAATGCACCTGATATCAATGGTTTACATTGCTGCAATATTTAATACCTATCTAGACAGTAAAGGAACAGAGATGAAATACAAAGTAATATCCCTAAAAGAAGCACTTGAACTGAAAATATTTAGGATCATTGGACTAATTCTTTGCACCTGTCATTCCTATCATGTGGATTTGCTTACCTTCCACAACCTGGGAAGGTGGGTATCTGTAATATAACTACAGCAGTCAATATTTGACTTGACCCTCACTTTAACAAACTCACCGAACACACCAGCCTTGTGTTTTAGTAAGCCCCAAGGGCACCGGAATCATTAATCAAATCAATGACCAGGATAGTTACAGGACGCCCATACTCATAGAATTCATCAGTTTGTCAGTTACTAGCCAATCACTGAATGTCAGCAAACCTCAGCAGATATTGGAGCCAGAGTCTTGCTAGACAAAAACTAGGTGGTTTAGTTTTTAACTCTTATTTTTAGGGTATTCCTTCTCATCATCTCGCTCCTAGTTGTTTAATGCTAAACAGCTGCAAAATGATGGATGCTTGTTGTAGAGGGTAGCTGATCAAAAACGTGCAAATAGAAGAGGGATACCAAACTATCAGGGATTCAGAAATGTGTTTCTGAGAATGGTCTTTGGGCCACTCTCAGCTGAACTGCCTACAAACTAAGGAATCTTAAATCCCTGGCCGGGTGCAGTGGCTTACGCCTATAATTCCAGCTCTTTGGGAGGCTGAGGCAGGTGGACCACCTGAGGTCAGGAGTTTGAGACCAGCCTGGCCAACATGGTGAAACTCTGTCTCTACTAAAAATACAAAAATTACCCAGGCATGGTAGCACATGCCTGTCATCCCAGCTACTCAGGAGGCTGAGGCAGGAGAATCACCTGAACCTGGGAGGCAGAGGTTACAGTGAGTTGAGATCGTGCCATTGTACTCCAGCCTGGGCAACAAGAGCAACACTCTGTCTCTAAATAAATAAATAAGACCACCTTGTTTGCAGTGAAGTTCTACTCCTTGCCTTTCTGCAATTGGTCTCATCTCTCCCAGAGCTCAGAGAAACTTTGTCCAAGGCCATTGTCTGATTATCTCTCCCATTTAGTGTCCAAAGAGAATATTACAAACTATTATCTGCTCTTTGGGCCCATTCAATTTTAATAAAAATTATTTATACCTCTCACAATTCTCTAAGTTTTCTTATTTCCCTCTCTTCTAATATTGAGTGTCAACTTGATTGGATTGAAGGATGCAAAGTACTGACCCTGGGTGTATCTTCAGCCACAGACTGAAGGCTGCACTGTCGGCTTCCCTGCTTTTGAGGTTTTGGGACTCGGACTGGCTTCCTTGTTCCTCAGCTTGCAGAAGGCCTGTTGTGGGATTTTACCTTGTGATTGTATGAATCAATACTCCTTAATAAACTCCCCTTCATATATTTAAAAAAAGAAAGAAAGAAATCTTAATCCCTGGGCTTCAAGCCTACTGAATCAGAAGTCCAGATTGAGAGGCCTGGGGATTTTCATTTAACAGTCACCTTGGATAATTGCTTTATGTTTCTTCTGCAAGCACTCCCCAGGGCCATCCATCCCAGCAGTAGTAGAGTCCTGAGCCTAGGGTGGCCCTCTTCTCACTGGCCTCCTTGCTGACCCCTGGCCCTGTGCCCATGCCCTTGCCCTCTCTGTCTCGATGCCTCTCCCTAGTTATCTGCATGATGCATGCCTCAACTTTTAGGCCTTCCTGAAATGTCACCTCATCCTGAGGCCTCCCTGATCACCCTATATGAAATGATCCACTGTGCATTCATCACCATCCTTACAGATTGTGTGGCTTACTCAGCCTCATGTCTGTCTCCCGACATGAGGGCAAGGGTTTCAGCAGCTTTGTTAACCCGTTGTACTGCCCAAGCTCAGAGGTTATACTGTACAACCTCTTGGCGCCTAGGAGGGACTCCATGTTTGTAAACCCTAAGGAAGTATCAGGGAAGAAAGGCCTCCATTGTGCAGGGAGTTGTGAAATTGAGGTGAGGATTTCTGAAGACCTCTTTCTATTCTAATCCTACATTGCCCTTTTAAGTTGGATTGTAATTTAAAATTATTAAGACATCAAAAATGGTGAAAAGTTTAGACATGTAGACATCAATGACTTTAGAGATTGCTCCCTAGATAGTGAGAATGACATGTGACAGGTACTTGAACAGACATGTACAGAAATTCTAGGGTCTTTGCTCTCATTTTTAATTTTTTTTTCTTTTGAGCTGGAGTTTTGCTCTTGTTGCCCAGGCTGGAGTGCGATGGCGCCATCTCAGCTCACTGAAACCTTTGCCTCCTGGGTTCAAGCGATTCTCTTATCTCAGCCTCCCGAGTAACTAGGACTATAGGTGCCTGCCAGCACTCCCGCCTAATTTTATGTTTTTAGTTGAGTTGGGATTTCACCATGTTCGCCAGGCTTGTCTCGAACTCTTGACCTCAGATGATCTACCCGCCTCAGCCTCCCATAGTGCTGGGATTACAGGCGTGAGCCACTGCGCCTGGCTCTCATTTTTAATTTTATAGATTTATTACTACTTTGTTTTGCTATTAAGTGACTTGGTATTATATTAGCAAATCACTGGCTAATTGACTTTGGTAATTTTGAATTTTTGATGTAATATCTTATCTATACAAACAATACACAGAGACAGACAACATATTGTGTTTAATTTCTATACTTTCATACGTATCAGTTAATATTCTCTCTCTCTCTTTTGTTTTTTTTTTTTTGAGACAGAAACCTGCAACCTCCACCTTCTGGGTTCAAGTGAGTCTCGTGTCTCAGCCTCCAGAGTAGCTGGGATTACAGACACCCACCACCACGCCCAACTAATTTTTATATATTTAGTAGAGACAGGGTTTCACTATGTTGGCCAGGCTGGTCTCGGACTCCTAACCTCAGGAGATCCACCTGTCTCGGCCTCCTAAAGTGCTGGGGTTAGAGGCGTGAGCCACCAGATAATATTCTCTTATTATAATTTTAAATTGGGGAAACTGAGTTGACTTACATTGTTTCAACTTTTGGCACCTTTTCTGCCTACCTGTATTATTGTTTTTTTTTTCCCACGTTTTATCTTGTTTATTGTGAGTAGTGATGTACTTAGATTTATTTCTAATTATCTTTTATTTCTAATTTATTTTTACCATGCTTTCTTATTCATTATTTCTTTCCAACTATTGGATTGAATTGCAGTTTTTCTTTTTTTTTTTTTTAATTTATTTTACTTTTGGTGCATACTATATCTGGCATTTCTCCCCATGTTATCTAACCCCAGCCTCCCCTCCCCACCCCTGGTTGTCTCTCCCCTACCCCCCTAACCGTCCCCTGTGTGTGATGCTCCTCTCCCAGAGTCCACATGTTCTCATTGTTCAACACCCACCTATGAATGAGAATATACGGTGCTTGGCTTTCTGTTCTTGGGTCAGTTTGCTGAGAATGATGGTTTCCAGATTCATCCAAGTCCCTACAAAGGACACGAACTCATCGTTTTTTATGGCTGCATAGTATTCCATGGTGTATATGCACCACATTTTCTTTATCCAGTCTATCACTGGTGGGCATCGGTTGGTTCCAGGTCTTTGCTATTGTACACAGGGCTGCAATGAACATACGTGTGCATGTGACTCTATAGTAGAACGATTTATAGTTCTTTGGGTATATAACATCTTTATTTCTGCCTTCATTTCATTGTTTATCCAGTCAACATTCAGAAGCAAGTTGTTCAGTTTCCAAGTGGTCGTGAGGGTTTGAATGTGTTTCCTGATCCTGAGTTCTAGTCTGATTGCGCTGTGGTCTGATAGACTGTTTCTTATGATTTCTGTTCTTTTGCATTTGCTGAGGAGTGATTTGCTTCCAATGATGTGGTCAATTTTAGAGTAAGTGCAACGTGGTGCTGAGAAAAATGTGTATTCTGTGGATTTGGGGTGGAACGTTCTGTGTATGTCTGTTAGATCTGCTTGGTCAAGATCTGCATTCAAGGCCTGGATATCCTTGTTGATTTTCTGTCTCGTTGATCTGTCTAGTATTGACAGTGGAGTATTGAAGTCTCCCACTATTATTGTGTGGGAGTCTAAATCTCGTTTTAGGTCGATAAGGACTTGCTTTATGTATCTGGGTGCTCCTGTGTTGGAGACGTATATATTTAGGATAGTTAGCTCTTTCTGTTGGATTGATCCTTTTATCATTATGTAATGTCCTTCTTTGTCTCTTTTGATCTTTGTTGGTTTGAAGTCCATTTTATCAGAGACTAGGATTGCAACCCCTGCTTTTTTTGGTTGTCCATTTGCCTGGTAAATCTTCCATCCCTTTATTTTGAGTCTATGTGTGTCTTTGTATGTGAGATGGGTTTCTTGAATACAGCACACCGATGGATTCTGACTTTTTATCCACTTTGCCAGTCTGTGTCTTTTGATTGGGGCATTTAGGCCATTTACATTCAATGTTAATATTGTTACGTGTGAATTTGATCCTGCCATTTTGTTAACTGGCTGGTTTTCTTTCTCATTAGTTGACTCATTTTCTTCATTGCATTTTTGGTCTTTGCCAATTGGTTTGCTTTTGCACTGACTGGTACTTGTTCCTTTCCATGCTTAGTGTTTCTTTCAGGAGCTCTTGTAGGGCAGGTCTGGTGGTGACAAAATCTCTCAATAATTGCTTGTCCATAAAGAATTTTATTTGTCCTTCTCTTATGAAGCTTAGTTTGGCTGGATATGAGATTCTGGGTTGAAAGTTCTTTTCTTTAAGGATGTTAAACATTGGCCCCCACTCTCTTCTGGCTTGTAGAGTTTCTGCTGAGAGATCTACTGTGAGTTTGATTGGCTTCCCTCTGTGGGTGACCTGACCTTTCTCTCTGGCTGCCCTTAGCGTTTTTTCCTTCATTTCGACCCTGGTGAATCTGACGATTATGTGCCTTGGGGTTGCTCTTGTTAAGGAATATCTTTGTGGAGTTCTCTGTATTTCTTGGATTTGAAATTTGGACTGCCTTGCTAGGCTTGGGAAGTTCTCCTGGATAATATCCTGGCGTATGTTTTCCAGCTTGGATTCATTCTCCCCGTCATATTCAGGTGCACCAATCAAGCGTAGATTAGGTTTTTTCACATAATCCCATATTTCTTGGAGGCTTTGTTCGTTTCTTTTCACTCTTTTTTTCTCTTGTATTGCCTTCTCTTTTTACTTCTATGAGTTGATCTTCAATCTCTGATATCCTTTCTTCTGCTTGATCGATTCGGCTATTACAACTTGTGTTTGCTTCATGTAGTTCTCGTGCTGTGTTCTTCAACTCCATCAAGTCATTTATATTCTTCTCTAAGCTTGTTATTCTAGTTAGCATTTCGTCTAACCTTTTTCGAGGTTTTTGGTTTCTTTGCATTGAGTTAGAACGTATTCTTTTAGCTCTGAGAAGTTTATTATTATCCACCTTCTGAATCCTGTTTCTGGCAATTCTTTGCACTCCTTCTCGGTCAAGTTGTGATCCTGTGTTGTTGAGAAGTTGTGGTCCCTTGAAGGAGAAGAGGTGTTGTGGTCTTTGATGGTTTCACCTTTTTTGCGCTGGTTTTTCCCATCTTTGTGGATTTACCTGGCTGTGTGTGGTGTCAGACAGATGCTTGATGAGGTTGCTTGTCTGCTTGTGGGGGTGCTACTGGGTTTCTAGGAACTCCAGGTTACCAGGGAGCTTCCTGTGTCTTCTTTGTTTATGCTGGAAGATTAGGCCCACCTCTTCCACTGACCTGTAGGTGCTGCTGAGTTGTGAAGAACGCAGTCCCGTTGCTAAGTAGGCTTCCTGTGTTTTTTGTTAAAACGTGTAGCCTAGTCCCACCCCTCTAGTGGGGGGTTGTGCCCTTCCTCCACTGGGCTGGATCATTCAGGGTTCATCTCAGACTGTGGCACTGGCTATGCAACCCACTAGAGTCAGAGCTTCAGGCCTCTGACTCTAAAAAACATTAATGGGATCTTTGAATTTATTTAAATTCATGGCCAGGCATGGTGGCTTAGGAGGCTGAGGCAGAAGAATCACTTGAACTCAGGAGGCAGAGACTGCAATGAGCTGAGATTGCACCATTGCACTTTAGCCTGGGTGACGGAGCAAGACTCCATCTCAAAAAATAAAAAATAAAATAAATTCTCCACAATTTTTTTTTTTGAGAAACAACTCTTTAGGTAGGTGGGAAATTATGACAGTGGTATTTCTGATATTTTGGTTTTAATTTACATCTTCTGGATATATTTTTATAATCTTTAACTGTTTAATTTGAGAGTTTACTAATCAGCATTAAATTTCACATAGCGGCAAAATTCAGTGTCAGCAGCCCAGTACTTTCTCTACATCGATGTTGACAGGGATTTTCTTCTGGTATTGCAGGACTATCAGGATCTAGTTCACAAACAATTAAGCTATGATTCAAGCGCCCAGCATGTTTTTCTGATGTTTAATACATTTCCATGAGACTCCTGGAATCTGAGTATAAAACAAAGGAATGTATCCCTGGTGTTCAGTAGTCGATGATGTAAATCCTCCAGCTGATGTTGCTGATCTCTTAATATTTTTTTTCCTTTAGACAAAGAAGCCGTAGGTGCAGTAGAGAGGAGAAAAATGACAAATTCAAAACTGAAATCAATCTTAGTAAAGGAAAAATGGAAGGCAAACTGATGTGTCAGGGACATGAACAATTATAAAATATCATTGGCCAGTTTTCCAAATGCAAATTTACCCATGCGTCTAATGTTCTAGATGAGATGAAAATTATAGAATCCTAATTTTCCTTTGAGAAATGTTTTTCTCCGTAATAAAGATACAAATGTTATTTCACAATAGCATTTCCATACATTCATTCTCGTTAATTAAAAAAAAAAATCTTTACATGGAGAAAGACTGAATATAAATACATTTTGCATCTCTTGCCAAAGCCACAGTCTTAAGATATTGTTCATTGTGTTAATATGTCCCCTGGTTTCTATTTTACTGATGCTCCTGTTTAGAATTAAGGCAATCTGTCTTCATGTGTCTTCCCAGCCCTGCGGTAATTGACCTGGCAGGCCGCCATGCTGCAGGCCCCCACGGTAATCGCTTGGAGAGGACGTCCTGCCTCTGTAATTTGACTGACAGGACAAGCCCTGTTTTAAAATCTTCATCATGTGCTTTTTATCAGTAAATAACACCCACGCTACCAAGCATGTGTACACTAAAATAGACAGCTGTGTCTTTTTAATGTGCCTTCTCCCCAGCAGAGGAAGGTAGCTGAAAACAGCCAGAGCTACATCTGATTGTAAAAGTCCTTTCCACTGAGGACAGTGCTTTTTGAAATCTCTTTTCACCTCTTTACAAGAGAACCATGTACATTCTCTGTAGATCAGTTGATCTCAAGTTAAATAGGCTGGCTTCCTACACGCAGTCGTTGCTTCATAGATTCTGTCTGGATTTAACATTTTCAGCTGTGATAAAATATAAAAACATGGATTCAGTCTGGGCAGGACTGACTGATAAATTTGTATACCACATGACACACCAAAGTTTCTGCCACTTGGTTTTCATTAAGACATGTAATTTTAGTTTGATGAATAATGATGGTGTTTAAGTTGTGTTGCCTTTAGGTATTTAGATGTTTCTTTTTCTTTCTTTTTTTTTTTTTCGTAGTTTCGCTCTGTTACCCAGGCTGATGTGCAGTGACATGATCTCAGCTCAGAGCAATGTCCGCCTCCCAGGTTCAAGTGATTCTTCTGCCTCAGTCTCCTAATTGTAGCTGGGATTACAGGCCTATGCACCATGCTGGCTAATTTTTGTATTTTTAGTAGAGATGGGGTTTCACCATGTTGGCCAGGCTGTTCTGGAACTCCTGACCTCAAGTGATCTGCCACATTCTGCCTCCCAAAGTGTTGGGATTACAGGCGTGAGCCACCGTGCCCAGCCAGGTATTTAGATATTTCCAACTTTGACTTTTGAAATTATATTTTGCTCTTACTTAATGAAATTTTATGGAAGAGACATATTCAGTTGTGAAGATGACTATATTTATACCAGTATCGAAACAAAACAATAATGTAGTATCTGTCCACTGGTTGTCTGGGTAATGTAGTTTAAGAAGAGAATCCACAAATCCAAACTGAGAGAAAAGGCAGGCCCTGGAATAACTCACACAATGGACCTGATGACTTGTGTTTTCACCAATCCCATCAGTCTTCCCTATAAATATTAAAGCATCCCACATGCACATAAGTGACAAGGGCCGTGGGAAGAGAACACTTGATGTGGAGATGGACACCACCGGTGGAGAGAATGGGAGATGGGAAAGAGAAAGCATCAACAGAAAGCTGATGGAGAAATAGGGACCAGATTGGGGGAAGTCATCCATTTTGCACATTCTGTCTGATTCTGTTGCCTGGAATATAGGGTCCCAGAAAGGGGAACACAGAGACAAAAATACAGAGACAGGGACATCCCTGCTGGTAGGTAGCCTCTGAGGAGGTGGCAATGGGAAAGATGTGACCACACCTGCACTGTGGAGAGGTCCCCCAGGCCGCAGGGAGGCAACTGTGAGCTTAAAGTGGGGACACAGTTCAAGGTCATTATGCAGGTGAGACAGAGCACGAGGAAGAAACAGGCATAAAATATAGCATAGGTCATGTGGAAACTCCCTGGCAACTCACTGGGTCTGAGAAAAGAAGGGGGACTTGTGGTGACATCTGTAGGAAGTTTTAGGGTACGGAGTGAGGGGCCAGTGAGATGTCAGAGTATACTCTGTAGACATTTTGGGAAATATGGGATTGGACATAGGGTAGAAGGTAAAACAGAAATTTCTGTGTATTGATTAGCTACTGTGTGTCAGATATTTTACCATTTAATAGTTTTGAAAGCTTCCCAGGTGAATGTGATATGCAGCCAGGGTGAGAAACTGCTGTCATCTCAGCCTTCTATGGACTTAGTTCAGGCAATCGGTGTTTGAAGCCAGGCTTCTCAGCCTTCTCTGGGAGATTTATGAGAATCTTTTCAAAGTAAAAATTTAAAAGTTATAAAATATCTAATAAAATTGATGGAAAACTCTTAAAAACATGCAATTGGTCAACAACCATCTATTTCTTAAACTTTGAGTGGTGTTCATATGTATGTATGCATATATGTATAGACTTACAGTTGTAGTACATGTAATTTGGAGAAAGAAATCAATGCATCTTTGTATGTTATATTATACTTTAGCTTTTCCTACACCATTTTTTGAAGTGCTGTAGTTGAACATAGGTTTCAAAAAAGTGTTTTATTCATATTTCTTGCAGGTTTTTTTTTTTTTTTTTTTTTTGAGACAGAGTCTCACTCTGTCACCCTGGCTGGAGTACAGTAGTGTGATCTTGGCTCACTGCAACCTCCCCCTCCCAGGTTCAAGCGATTCTCCCTGCCTCAGCCTCCCAAATAGCTGGGATTACAGGCACCTGGCACCAGGCCTGGCTAATTTTTGTATTTTTAGTAGAGATGGGGTTTTGCCATATTGGCCAGGCTGGTCTTGAACTCCTGACCTCATGATAAGCCTGCCTCGGCCTCCCAAAGTGCTGGGATTACAGGCGTGAGCCACCGCACTCGGCCTCTTTCAGTTCTTTAAATGTAAACTCATGACACTCCACATATGAATGTCATGAGCCAAGCACAGCTTGAGCTTTTCTGCTCAGGTAGCAGAGACCTTCCTCATTAAGGAAACTCAGTGACAAGGCCTAGCCATACAGAAGTTTGCCGGTATCACAGCACTGATGCAATGAGAGGAGTAAGTAGGTAGATGTGTGATGCGAATGCACAGTGGAATCCCTACAGACAAGCAGGGAAGATGACTGAAGGAGACACAGCAATAAATTTTACTTTCTCTACTGAGTTCTATCTGTTGTCTTTACTTCTTTTTAAAGCAGGTAACCTTACTACATACCTCAGAGCTAAAATGACAACAGGTACCCAAAGGAACTGGAAAGGTTGTGAGTAGATTACATTGGTCTGTGCAGAATACTTCCTTAGCCACGATGAAAGGACATTCTTTTGTTCTGGACTCTGAGATTAGAAAATAACCCTTTCTGCTTGTCATTTTTATGCATCCACAGACAGATTTCCAACACGTTATAGTGAAGGCATTGCTGAACGAAGTATAGCACAGGTGTTCTACAGTAGATTACAGTCCGTTGGCAAAGCGGCAGGACCGGAAATAGGCTGAGGCCATTTTAGCGCCATGCAGGAGAACCATGGCCCTTTGGTTTGGCCTTAAGTTGTAAGCAGAAAGCTTTGGGAACAGTCCTACCATCTTCATGGAGTAGTCAGATGTTGTACTTCTCATTGATGTTTTTGCTATAGTTCTGATGTGTAAATAAGGTACTTAATTGTTGTGTGTGGGAGAGAGAAGTAGGAGATGGTTTTCAGTACACCAGAGCAGCACACCACAGCCTCAGGCCAGATTTTTTTTTTTTTTTTGAGACAGGGTCTCACTGTCACCCAGGCTGGAGTGCAGTGGTGCGATCTCAGCTCATTGCAACCTCTGCCTCCCAGGTTCAAGCAATCCTCCCACTCCGTCTCCTAAGTATCTGAGATTACAGGTGTGTGCCACTATGCCTGGCTAATTTTTGTATTTTTGGTAAAGATGGAGTTTTGCCATGTTCCCCAGGCTGATCTCAAACTCCTGAGCTCACGCAGTCTGCCCACCTCAGCCTCCCAAAGTGCTGGGATTACAGGTGTGAGCCACTGAGCCTGGTCCTCAAACCAGATTTTAACTTTGATTCCAGAATGCTAGAGAAGTATTATTATTTATGAATATAGATGATTGCATATAACAAATACAAAACAGAGTAATTTGATTGAGGTATATATATAGACACACACATACCATCTATTCATATATAGGAAATGAGTATTCTGAGAGAGAAATGATCCTGCATGAGGTCATTATATATGTGTGTATTTTCATGTGTATATGTCCATATATATGCATGGATATGATGAAAAAAGACATTGGACAAAATATTAAGTATTGTAATAGAAACCGGGTACTCTCAAAATTATCCAAAACACAAAATGAGAACTATCTAATAAGGCAGGACCAGGGCCAGATGGGGAGACTGGATTTTGCAGAAATGTCCCAACTCATTAGGATTCGTAGTCCAGCCATTCCCCCTGAGGCGCAGAAAGATCGAGCAAGTGATGGCTTGGGGAACGTGAGTCCGTTAGTAAAGCAGCAGAACTGGAAATAAGCTGGGCCATTTTAGCACCATGCAGGAGAACCACGGCTCTTTGGTTTGGCCTTAAGTTGTAAGTAGAAAACTTACAGACTCTGACTGGCACTGGTGTGAGGTACCCTGTGTTATATAGACTTTGGAGACCCTGGGCTTCCCTTTAGCCAGCACCTGTTAAGAGTTTTTTCTCGACCAGGCGTGCTGGCTCACGTCTGTAATCCCAGCACTTTGGGAGGCTGAGGCAGGCAGATCACCTGAGGTCAGGAGTTTGAGACCAGTCTGACCAACATGGAAAAACCCTGTCTCTACTAAAAATAGAAAATTAGCTGGGCATAGTGGCACATGCCTGTAATCCCAGCTACTTAGGAGGCTGAGGCAGGAGAATTGCTTGAACCCGGGAGGCGGAAGTTGTGGTGAGCCGAGAATGCACCATTGCATTCCAGCCTGGGCAAGAAGAGCGAAACGCCATCTCAAAAAAGAAAAAAAAAGGGGGGGAGGGGTTTAGTTTTTTCTCATACCCCTGGGAAGAGAACTGGGGAAAGAAAACTTGTAACTGAAGAAGTAGTGTTCTTAGGTAAGGATGGAAGGCAGTGGGTCAAGGCAGAGTTTAGAAACGGGGTCCTCACTGGTTGCTGGCAGGAGTGTTCCCCGTCTCCAGTTAGGAAGCAGAAAGCGCACAGGCAGGGCCTTACGGACTCAATCTGCCTGGCTCTTCTCCACATGGCCTCTATCGTAGCCACAGGCAGCAGGAGGGCAGATGTGGTGGAAACATGTTTAGCAGTTAGCCAGAAAGTGGCCTGGGAAAGGGGCAACTCGAGTGCAAGTGTCTGAGGCTGGAGACTGTACATTTTATAAATGTATGTGTCTCATAAAGTAGATGAAATTTACTTTGGCTGATTTAATTACTCCCTAAAGTTTTCAAATATACTCAGTCAGTATACATTGAATAACTACTCTGTGCAGAAACTAAAGCCATATAAACTTCAAGGAGTATGCAGTCTAATGAAGAGGATGAAACTTGTAATCAAGTGATTATATTGCAAAGCACCATGCCAAGTTGAAAAAGAACTTGTAAAAGAGGCACACCATGCTTTCGATGTTCAAAGAAAAGTAATTTCTCGGTGGAATCATGAAAGGGTCATGGCAGATGGAGTCCTCAGAGATGGAGGCAGAGGTACCACCAGGAATAAGCTTGTGCAAGTGGAGCGACATGAAGTAGCTTAGAGAACAGGCCACCCCCGTTCAACTGGAGTATAGCTGTGAGGGAGGGCGAGGGTATAAACCTGCTTGCATAAGTTGGTAAAGAGTCACATAAGATCTGAATATATGTTAAGAAATTTCCCTTTTCTTCAAAAGGTAACTCCTTTTTTGTTTTGTTTTGCATACCTCAAATATTCAAAGACTTGAGCAGAGGATGTATGACTAACATCTGGGATTTAATGATGTGGGCCCGTGTCAAATATTTTATGTACATTTATCTTATTAATCCTACTTCGTATCCCCTTTTATAAGACAGGAAATACATGCTCAGACAAAGTAATTAAGGCAAGATCATTGAGTTGGTAAGTGTAAAAGCAGCATTTGAACCCAGCCTGTTTTGACTCATCCCCTTTTAAATGCATCACATTGCCTCTGTTGAAGATGGTTAACTGATGCATATTTACTGAATGAGTCAATAAATCAATGGATACATGAATGAATTATAAATGTATTTACTTTTTTATTGTTTTGAGACAGAATCTTGCTCTGTCACCCAGGCTTGAGTGCAATGGCGTGATCTTGGCTCACTGCAACCTTCACATCCCCAGTTCAAACAATTCTCCTGCCTCAGCCTTCTGAGTAGCTGGGATTACAGGCCTGTACCACCATGCCCGGCTAATTTTTTTTTTTTTAGTAGAGACAGGGTTTCTCTGTGCTGGCCATGCCGGTCTCGAACTCCTGATCTCAAGTGATCTGCCAACCTTGGCCTCTCAGTGTGTTGGGATGACAGGCTTGAGCCACTGCGCCCAGCCATAAATGTATTTACTTTAAAACAGATTCACCCAGAGAATAATAGCATTGTAATTGGGTAAAATATGAGTGCTCAGTCTTGGGAGACTGTCCTTCCTCTGTGGCTGCTGCTTACAATAATGGGTTGGAGTTAGCTAAGTGAATATGAAAATTGGAGAGCCACAAGACTTCCCTCATTTTATCAACATCATAAAATGTGAAGTACCTTAGTACAGCTGATAAGCACCTAGGGCCAGAAGATGTAGTTTAGGTTGTCAGTGTTTGGAAACTGACATTGCCAAGACATTATTGCATCTTTTCTGCTTTATTAAAGGTGACTTAGAATGATGACTTCCAGTTCTTGCTTCTGGCAACAGTATAGAGTGCTGGCTACTGAGTTTACAGTACTCCCCCCAGGGGGGGAAACAGACTTTTTCCAGTTAAGCCTACAGTAGGAGAGGTGTAGCTGTTTCCTTTGTTCCTTGTACAAAACACCATACTCAGTTTTACTTCTGATACAGATAAGAAATCTTTGTTCAATGAATCCAGTTTCACACTGACCTTTTGTGTGGAAGAGATAGTATAGTATCTTTTATCACAAGTGGTTTACATTTCTTGTTAATTCAGACCAAGTTAATTCACTCAACATTTGTAGGGAACAGAGTGAGCAAGGTGCTAGGACACAGAGATAAAAACGTTAGCACCCTTGAGGCCATCTCAAGCCATTGAGCTTTAGGTCAGACATCATAAAGACTGAGTAAGAAATATCAAACCTGAGCACAAAGAAGATACTACCCAGGGGACTCTTAACAGTGCAGGAGATGGAGCAAAGATAAAACAAAGCCCCTGCCTGCCAGCCCCTGGGGGATGTGTAAGTGATGTGCATTATGAAATGTGTGCTCACGTCTCCATGATATAGACTTAGCTCTGTAAGATGAGAGGAATATGCTTGTGTGCGTGCATATATCGTAAGTGCATATTTTCACTAATAGCAGTAAAGATGTTTGTGGAAAGCTAGCTTACTAGTTTTATAGTCCATAAAAGCAGCTCTTGGGAGTCTACAGACATACTTGGATTTGTGCTATAAAGGTTCTGTTAGGAATTGCAGCCTTTGTATTATCTGGAGGAGAGAGGAGTTGGGGAGACATACCTTAGCAAAAATATAATTCAGGGGAAACTTCTTCCATCTGGGTAAATAAGGGAAATATATTTCATTGTAGGCCAAAGTGAAGATGTGTTTCATGCTAAGAACCCATTGTTGCCTTAGTTACTGTTGTAAAGAATATTATAAGTGTTATAACACTGTGGCCAAAATGTAGATATAATATTTGTTATATACTTTTTTTTTTTTTTTTTTTTGAGACAGTCTTGCTCTGTTGCCCAGACTGGAGTGCAGTGGCACTATCTCGGTTCACTGCAGCCTCCGCCTCCCAGGTTCAAGTGAAACCACCTTTGCAAAATTATGACTGACACAGTTCATCAAGATGGTAACAATCCTTTCCCAAAGCAGACCTCCTTCTTGCCTGGGGAACTAGGTTGCCTTTGTAGGACCAACATTAGCCACAAGGTTAGAAATGATGGTTTAGGAGTCATGCAGCTGGAGGCTACAGGATTCTGACCCTCCCTAAACTGCTCCTAAGATCAGTGCTGAAGATATTTGCAGATTCTGCACTTGATAGATCAGGTAGCCCCACCCAGATCAAGAAACTGGCTCATCTGATCTTGTGGCTTCCACCTAGGAACTGACTGAACGCTAGAAACAAGAAGACAGCTGATTTAGTCTTGAACCAAGCAGCACTCCTGGCTGACTGGCTTCCCCTGACCCACCAAGTTATCCTTAAAAACTGCTCCCTGAATGCTCAAGGAGACTGATTTGAGTAATAATAAAACTCTGGTCTCTCACATAGCCAGCTCTCCGTGAATTACTCTTTCTCTATTGTAATTCCCCTGTCTTAATGAATTGGCTCTGTCTAGGCAGCAGGCAAGGTGGACCCCTTGGACAGTTGTACAAGCAGTTCTCCTGCCTCAGCCTCCCGAGTATCTGGGATTACACATGTGTGCCACCATGCCCAGCTAAGTTTTGTATTTTCAGTAGAGACGGGGTTTCACCATGTTGGCCAGGATGGTCTCAAACTCCTGACCTCAAGTGATCTACCCACCTCTGCCTTCCAAAATGCTGGGATTACAGGCATGAACCACCATGCCCAGCCTGTCCTTTTTTTTTTGAGACAGAGTATCATTCTGTTGCCCAGGCTGGAGTGCAACCTGGAGTGGAGTGATCTTGGCTCACCGCAACCTCCACCTCCCAGGTTCAACCAATTCTCCTGCCTCAGCCTCCCAAGCAGCTGGGACTACAGGCACCTGCCACAGTGGCCGACTAATTTTGTATATTTTAGTAGAGATGGGGTTTCACTGAGCTCAGGCACTCTGCCCTGCCTTGGCCTCCCAAAGTACTAGGACTATGGGTGTGAACCACCGCGCCCAGCCTATACTTTTTTTTTTTTTTTTTCTTTTTCTTTGTGACAATCTGGCTCTGTTGCCAGACTGGAGTACAGTGGTAGAATCTCAGCTCACTGCAACCTCCACCTCCCTGGTTTAAGCAGTTTTCCTGCCTCAGCCTTCTGAGTTGATGGGATTACGGGTGTGCACCACTATACCTGGCTAATTTTTGTGTTTTTAGTTGAGGCAGGGTTTCACCATATTGATAAGGCTGGGCTCGAACTCTTGACCTCATGATCCTCCGAAAGTGCTGGGATTACAGGTGTGAGCCACCTCCCCCAGACTGAATGCCTCTGAGATTTTTACTTTATCTACTGTTACTATAAATCCTGGCCTTAGGTCAAAACAACCTTGACCATAAACCCTTCCCTTATGTAGCATTCTTGCCTTTCCCTAGAGGATAGACTTCAGTTGTTCTCCACATTCCTTTCCTGTGGTATATAAGCCCTGGGTGTGGTGGAGAGCGTCACAGGAATCCACTATCTGGCCTCACTGCCGCCTGAGACATGACTTCTGTTTGTAAGTGTCCATTAAATGTTTCTTTTCAAGAGACTGGATGTGTCAGCTCAGCTTCCTTGAACTTGGCAGGTAGGGCTGCATAGACTTGCCCACTGCAGAACACAGAGGTGTTTGGGCCATCTTTCTTTCTTTCTTTTTTTTTTTTTTTTTTTGAGATGGAGTTTTGCTCTTGTTACCCAGGCTGGAGTGCAATGGCGTGATCTTGGCTCACCGCAACCTCCGCCTCCTGGGTTCAAGCAGTTCTCCTGCCTCAGCCTCCCGAGTAGCTGGGACTACAGGCACGTGCCACCACGCCCGGCTAATTTTTTGTATTTTTAGTAGAGACAGGGTTTCACCATGTTGACCAGGATGGTCTCGATCTCTTGACCTCGTGATCCACCAGCCTTGGCCTTTCTATAAATTTTAAGAAACTCAGAATGAATGAATATTAGGAACTATTACAGTATATTATCTTTATAATTTTCCATTCTAATATCAATGTTCTGTTTTGGCAGGGGAATTTGGAGACTGTGGAGGGGAAAAAGAGAAATTTAGAATATATAGCCATGCTTTTCTAGTTCTCTTTAGGTGTAAGAATATTTTAAATGTAATTAATAATTGTAACTATTGAATGAAGTGATATTTCATACATGCATTCTCAACTACTAATTTTTTTCCCCATCAAATTAGAATTAAACTGCTCAGTATAAATTTATCACTAAAAAAGCTGAGTATAGACTGGGCACAGTGGCTCATGCCTATAATCCCAACACTTTAGGAGGCTGTTGAGGCCAGGAGTTTGAGACCAGCTTGACCAAAAAGGTAAAATCCCATCTGTGTTAAAAATACAAAAATTAGCAGGGTGTGATGGTACATGCCTGTAGTCCAACTTCTTGGGAGGGTAAGGCAGGAAAATTGCTTGAACCTGGGAGGCAGAGGTTGCAGTGAGCTAACTGGAGCCACTGTACACCAGCCTAGGTGGCAGAGCAAGACTCTCTCCAAAAAAAAAAAAAACGCTGAGAAAGTTGAGCATGGTACTATTACTCTCTTGTAGGTTTTTTTTTTTTTTTTTTAATGAGAGACAGGATCTCACTCTGTCATTCAGGCTGGAGTACAGTGGTGCTGTGGGATCATAGTTCACTGTAACTATGGGCTCGTAGAATCAATCTGACAGCCTCAGCCTTCCCACCTTCTAGGTCATTTTACTACCTTTTGGTATCACCTCTTTGCATGAAAACATTAACATTAATTAGTAATGTCTTAGCTTCCAGACAGTATCTTTTTTATGTTATTTGCTATTGCATACATGATACTTTAAATTTACACTAAAAAAAGGCAGTACTAATCTTCAAGGAGAAATTAAAATATTTTGTGGCTAGAATCTTCTAAGTAATTTACATCTTGGCTTGCCTGCAGTTTAAGGACTATTTTCTGTGAAACTATTATTTATATTTATTTCTTACTTATCTTTGCTCTTTTGTTATAACTTGTCTTGAGTCCTGCCTGGTACTTCTTGTTTGGTTTATCTGAGTAAATATATATATATATATATATATATATATATATATATATATATATGTATATATATGTATTTCTGAGATGGAGTTTCACTTTTGTTGCCCAAGCTGGAGTGCAATGGCGCGATCTTGGCTCACTGCAACCTCTGTCTCCTGGGTTCAAGCAATTCTCCTGCCTCAGCTTCCTGAGTACCTGGAATTACAGGCGTGTGTCACCATGCCCAGCTAATTTTTTGTATTTTTGTGGAAACAAGGTTTCACCATGTTAGTCAGGCTGGTCTCGAACTCTTGACCTCAGGTGATCCACCCGCCTCGGCCTCTCAAAATGCTGGATTACAGGTGTGAGCCACCACGCCGGACTGTGAGTAAATATTAAATTCAGTTGATTGTTCCTGAAGACTGAACTGTCTCTTTGGGCCATGCCTCTGAGATTGGTGGTGGAAGGAGGCCCAGGCTGGATCTAGCAGAACCAGCCACTGTGGCTTGTTAGTGTGGCCTTGGGCAGGTGGCTTAATTGTAATGTGGTAATTCTCTTTCCCATGGTGAGTATGAGAGTAAAAGAAGTGACTGTGTGTAAAGTGCCTGACAGGAAGAAAATGCTGATGAGGGCTGTGTTGCTTTCTCCTATTCCCTCCTCATTCCTTTTAAAAATTCAAACACACATGGACCATGTCCACATATACTGAGGCTGTGTTAAGGTTGGTCTTTATGAACTGATAGCAGATTAATTCTTTATTCAATCAGTTTTAACCAGTCATAATGAGGAGACTGGTTTGACCTTTTACACGACCCAGTTAGTAAACTGTTCATCTTAAACCTGGTTTTAATTAAAACAACTAGAAACCTATATGCTGATAGTTCTAGTTTAATAATTCTTGTTAATTTTATTCACCAAGGAACCAGAAATTTATATTCCCAGTATGAAGTGATTTTCACTTAGATAATTTTTTATTCAATCTGTAACTATTTTATTTTGTGAAAAAAAAAACCTAATGTACTTATTTGGATTTTCCTGTTGGTGAAAATGGTTTTTGCATACCTTTGAAGACTATTCTGTGCGAATTTAAAATGCAGATTAGCTCTATCATACACTCACTCTAACCATGCATCTTGCTTGTCGGTCTGGCTCTGAGCTGTGGGATGCTCAGTTATGTTTTATCCCAGTTTCGGATCAGAAATAGTGCTCATCCTTGCTAGAAACTGTGCCCTTTGTAGTGAAGTTCAAGTCCTCGGGGAGACAGCCAATCACCCTGGCTCCTCCTACCTTCAGTTCAGCAGAGAACAAGTTTTAGTATATGCAAATGTGAGCTTCGTTTTGTGGGGTAAATCTTGTTTATTTGTGTTGTGGGCTTTGTTTTTTATTTCTTTATTTTGTTTTCTCTCTTGGAAAAGCTCAAGCCTCACACAGGTGATTTCCCCCTGTGTACTTGATGGTCTACACAGTTTCATTTCGTCATGTCATACTTAAGGAATGACCAGTTTTTCAATATGCCTGAAAGGACTAACCTAGGAATTATTAGCCACGTGCCATTTATCAACGAGGCACACTTTGATAGACTTTTTATTGCTTATGTCAACAGCTTCTGAAAATCTAATCTTCTGTGTTTTTTCTGTCTCCAGGCCTCTCCAGGCCTGTTGTTATTCTCTTATGCAGCTTTTATTTTTCTTCCAACTTGCTAGCTTCTACCAGGCTATGGGCAGGACTTTTCACTGCTTTGGACCAGAGGTCACAGCTCTGGTTTAATCTACAGACTTAAGGTACTTTTTTTTTTTTTTTTTTGAGATAAAATCTCATTCTGTTGCTCAAGCTGGAATGCAGTGGTGTAATCTCGGCTCACTGCAACCTTCACCTCCCAGGTTCAAGCGATTCTCCTGCCTCAGCCTCCTGAGTAGCTGAGACTACAGGCACAGGCCACCATGCCCGGCTAATTTTTGTATTTTCAGTAGAGATGAGTTTTCACTGGGTTGGCCAGGCTTGTCTCAAACTCCTGACCTCATGATCTGCCTGCCTCAGCCTTCCAGAGTGCTGGGATTACAGATGTGAGCCACTGTACCTGGCCACTTGGTATGTTTTTAAGCTTCTGAATGTTTTCTGAATTTTTTTTTTTTTTACTTCTAATGATACCAAGTATTTTGTATAGTTTTTTTTTTTTTACTCTCAGCCTTGTGGAGGTTCTGCATTATAGTTCTTATAACTGATTTCTATTTAATTACTTTCCTTTGACTCCCATAGTTTGTCATCTATATTTTATTTCTTTAACAGAATGTTAAAATAAATTAAAAGTCCGGGTGTAATGGCTCATGCCTGTAATCCCTGCACTTTGGAAGGTCAAGGCAGGTGAATCGCTTGAACCTCAGAATTTTTGACCAACTTAGGCAACATAGCAAAACCCTAGCTTTACAAGAGATAAAAAAATTAGCTAGGTGTGCTGTTGCACCTGTATTCTGAGCTACTTGGGAGGCTGAGAGGTGGGAGGATCACCTGAGCCTGGGAAATCAAGGCTGCAGTGAGCCATGATTATACCACTGCACTCCAGCCTGGGCAGTGGAGTGAGACCCTGTCTCCAAAAAAATAATAAATTAACAAATTAAAAGTAAATAGTGAATTGTATGTTTTAGAGCTTAATGATTTAACCGATGATATCTTATTTGACAACCTTATGGATAAGAATCATTCATTTATTTATTCCACAGATTTTTTTTTAAGCATTACTACGTGCCAGACACTATACTGGATCCCAAAAATATGAAGTAAACAAAACTGGCCAAGATGTCTGACTTGTGGGGCTTGCATTTAATGAAGGAAGAAAGAGAATAAACAGTCAAGTTAAGTTAAATAGCGTATTGGCGATAAGTGCTAAGGAGAAATGTAAGGGAGAATGGGAAATTGGAAACGTAGGAGGCAGTAGAAGAGATGGGGCCAATTTCTCATTTTGGATAAGGCTGGGCCTCACGAGGCAGGTGGTGTTTGGATCAAGCCCGGCCTCTCTGAGGGAGCGAGCAGTGCAGCCAGCCCCAGCCAAGCATTTCGGGAGGAGGAAAGAAGAAGGGCAGAGGCCCTTCAGGCTAGAGGGAGGTTGGGTGGGAAGACTGGGCAGCAGGTAGGCCCTGAGTCTGGGGTGAGCTGAACCAAGGGGACGGGAGTTGGAGATGAGGTCAGAGAGTGCATGGGAAGAGGTTATTGTTCCTCCTTTACAGAGAGAACAAACACACACACACAGAGGGTCAGAGTGGTCTTGGTGGAGGGAGTTCCTCAGGGTCATGGAGCTAGAAAGGGGCAGAGCTAGGACTAACCTGCACTGGGAGCCCAGGCGTGGGCTGGGGCCTCCCACTCAGGTGTCGTTCCGGCTCGAAGTAGCTGACGTTTTATTTCTCACTTTGCTCACCTTTCCATCTTTGGAAAGTAGAAAAGTGTATTTGTTTCTAGAATTCTGTGAGGAAAAATCAAGTCATTTATATTTTAACCTCCATTTTGAAGAGTAAGTGATATTTCAAAGGGAAAAGGCAGGGGTCGGTATCCATCACATATTTTTGACTTCAGTCTTATAACCTTGGGAGAGTTTGGAACACGAGAATTCTTAGAGGACACAAAAATCTTCACAAAATGATGATGCTGTCTGCTTAAAAGAGAAGCTGTTGTACTAAATATTTGGAAAGGAGTTTTTGATGTAGTGTCGAAAAAGTGGATTGTTTTCAGTTGCAAACTTACCTCAAACTAGTCTTACTAAGCTAGCCCTTTAAATCACCCTAGCTCCATAGTTCAGATGCTAGTAAATGAATCATATGTAGCTGAGACAATGCATCTGTTGTTTTTGACTTTGTGAAGAATACATATAAAAATTAAAGTTGCTCAAGAGAAGAGAATAATTGATGAATATGCCCTAGAGTAAATTACTCTTCTTTAAACCAAGGTCCATGCATTCTATTTTATAGAATTCACAGACTGTTGTTACCATGACAGGTCACTCTTAGTCCTTGAACAATTTTGTCACCCAAGACATTACCAAAATCAGAATTATCAACAGTTGGAAGTAATTCCAAGGCAATAAATAAATAAAATGACTCCTCCAAATGATAAGAATTCTCTCTCAACACAGAGACGTTTATTAGAAGTGCGGTCCCAGATCTTTGTTGAATATTTATTAGATGTGGTCATCCTGATGCAGGATGCCTTAGGTATATTGTAGCATAAAATATGCTGAATAAAAGTATCCAGGGTTACAGTAGCTCCTACACAGAGAATCAAATTTTAGAGCTAAAAGATTTTAAATTCACTAATAATGCGATTTTAGCATTTTATAAGCATTTTTGTTTTTCATTTAATCCTCAAAAAAAACATAGGATATAGTATTGTTAATGGAATTTTTTTAAACATCTGAGGTATAACTGGGGCACAGAAAGGTTAAGTAACGTCTCCCAGGTCACCTGCACATATTCTGGATTTGCTTTGAAATACAGTCATTGTACTCATTCACACTAATACTATCTCTTTCATTATCCTTGTAGTTTTGATCCTCATAGTTTTTTTTTTTTTTTTTTTTTTTAAAAAACATAATTTCTTTTTAGAGATGGAGTGGTACTGTGTTGCCTAGGCTGGTCTTGAACTCCTGGCCTGAAGCAGTCCTCCCACCTCAGCCTCCCAAAGTGCGGGGATTACAGGCATGAGACACTATGCTCAGCTGAACTTCATAGATTTTTTTGACCCCATAAACAAGTCTGTTGTAATAACCAGTGGATTTTTTCATTTATTCGTTCGTTCATTCATTCATTCATTCATCCATTTTGAGACAGAATCTTACTCTGTCGCCCAGGCTGGAGCGCAGTGGTACTATCTTGGTGTACTGCAACCTCTGTCTCTGGGTTTAAGCGATTCTCGTGCCTCAGCCTTACGAGTACCTGTGATTACATGTGTGTGCCACCACACCTAGCTAATTTTTGTATTTTTAGAAGAGACGGCATTTCACCATGTTGGCCAGGCTGGTCTCAAGCTCCTGACCTCAGGTGATCTGCCAGCATCTGCCTCCCAAAGAGCTAGGATTAGAGGCATGAGCTACTGCACCTAGCCCAGTGGGTTTTTTCTTTCTTGGTTTCTTTTATACTATTTCTACTTTCCGTGGCTTCCATTGAGACCTTCAGCTCATCACACCTGATATCTAAACAACAAGCCATGAACTCTTCTTGTCCTTGGTCTCCCTTGACTCCCACACTCTTGTGAATTTCCACTACCTCATCTGTACTTTCATCAAGAGTCGTTCCTAATTTGTTGAATTCTAAATTGCTCCTCTGATGACTTTCTAAGCACTCAACTTTGGTAACAGCAGAAATGGAGGGGAGGGAACACAGTTGAGCCATTGGGTTTGACAGCTTCTTGGATGTGACTGTATCAGTTACATGACTGATAGGTTTGAGCCATGAGCCATGACTCCAAGGTTTCGATGCTGGTAATAGAATCAACAGAAAATAGACGAGGAAGGAAAATTTGAGGAGCAAGAGTTAATTGGGGTTATTTGCTGGAGTGGTCAGGGTTGAAGGATAAGTAATTTAACATTTTTCAAGGCTCTATGGTCCAACTGAAATGTTTTCTTTTTGTTGTTGTTGTTTACTCTGAAGTTATAATGGTGTAAAAATTTTGTTTTTGTTTTTGCTGATCAGATGATCTGACTGACAGTGTTATAGACAGAGGACTATTAATAGTGTAACAGGTGCAGTACTTCTGGTTAGTTGTTAGAAAGACTTTAGAGCATGGGAGACAAACCCAGTGATGTTGTTAGGTGTGACTCACCTAAAAGCTCTTGGGTTAAGGTGCTCACCTGCCCATCATGGTTTCTGCTGCCCAGCAGCCTACGTAGCAAACTCATTAGAATGGGTGACTTAAAACCTGCTCACTGTATTAGAAACATTTTAACAAGAAAAACAAAAGCTGAATACTCTTTAATCTGCTTTATCATGATGATACAGACCAATAGCCATTGTTGTGTTTACTATTGACTAGTATCATCAAAATCAAATTGTAAGGCTGGGTGCAGTCGCTCACACCTCTAATCCCAGCACTTTGGGAGGCCAAGGCGGGCAAATCACTTGAGCTCACAAGTTTGAGAACAGCTTGGGCAACATGGCAAAGCCCCATCTCTACAAAAAGTACAAAAATTAGCTGGGCATGGTGGTCTGAGCCTGCAGTCCCAGCTACTTGGGAGGCTGAATTTGAAGGATGGCTTGAGCCTGGGAGGCAGAGGTTACAGTGAGCAGAGATTGCCCCACTGCACTCCAGCCTGGGCGATAGAGCCAGACCTTGTCTCAAAGAAAAATTGTAATTGATCATACAAAAATTAATATTCTATCACTAAATTCTTATTCAAATAAAACTGTCAGGTTGAGGATAATAAGCATGAACTTGGGACTTCAAATAAAAAGTGAATTATATCTTTATAAGTAATCCCACTAAATGTTTCTTAGTTTGATATTCTATTTCGCCAAACCTCCTATGATTTGAAAACAGTAATACTGAGCCTAAATAAGATGTTAAATTAAAATTATATTTATACTTACCTCTAACATTCATAATCAACTTGCTTTAGTTTTCTTAATCTTTTATTACAGGATGCCTTAGGTATATTGTAGCATAAAATATGCTGAATAAAAATATCCAGGGTTACAGTAGCTCCTACACAGAGAATCAAATTTTAGAGCTAAAAGATCTAGCTCTAAAGCTGTGATTTTTTTTTTTTTTTAAGACGGAATTTCCTCTTGTTGCCCAGGCTGGAGTGCAATGTGCAATCTCGGCTCACTGCAACCTCTGCCTTCAGGGTTCAAGCAATTCTCCTGCCTCAGCCTCCTGAGTAGCTGGGATTACAGGCATGTGCCAGCATGCCCAGCTATTTTTGTATTTTTGGTAGAGATGGTGTTTTTCCATGTCGATCAGGCTAGTCTCAAACTCCTGACCTCGGGTGATTCACACGCCTCAGCCTCCCAAAGTACTGGGATTACAGGAGTGAGCCACTGTACCTGCCCATAAGCTGTGATTTTTAAAAAATTTGAACCGTATTATGTTTTGTGCTTAAACCATATTCCTTAAGCAGAAAGTATTTGGTTGACAAAACTATAAATATACACTATAAATACATACAATGCATATGTTATATGTATGTGTTATACAAATACACACAGATATAATATGCTTATAATGTGAATATATGGAATTACTATATGGAGTTTGTGTGTGTATAGAATAGTAATATGTTTTTTCCAGTAAACTGAGTTTTAACATCAGGTGTCTAAGAAGGGGTTATAATACATTTAAGTTCCGCTAGTTTTTCTTCTAAAGACCAGAATGGATGTAATCATGAGGAATATATGTTTAAGTTTTCATAGTAGTTTGAATAAGCCATGGTGAAATATTGAAGGTTATCCAGAGGGAGAAAAGCACCCTTTAGTTTACAGACAATTAAATTTAAATGCAGCCATAACTTACAAGGATGAATTTGAAACATCCATCTTTTGCTTTGCTAGCTAGAGTTTGCCCTCTCATGTTGGCAGTTCTTTACAAAGAAGAGAGGATTTCACGTGCTTACCTATAGTTTTGGAAAATATGATGAGTTTAATAATATATTTTTCATTTGTGAAATGAGCGTAGATAGAAATTGAAATAATGAATAGAAGATGTGATAGTGACAATTCTGATTGAAATGACAGTGAGAATGCAAAAATGAAATCAATTTTCTATTTAAATTATTACAGCAGCATTCATTAAGACCCTTTCTTAAATAGGGCTGGATATTGCAAACTGGAAAAAAACATTAATCATGAATTTGCCCTGGATTTTTCTGCATTAGGCTAGCATGAATGTTTATATTCGAGCTGCAAATAGTTTTCTAGGTTTTCAGAAATTAAGAACAATTTAGATTAAGGATGTTTAAATCTCATTTGTAAAATGCTTATACTATTTGAGCTGTTTTAAAAAGATTTGCTTAACGAAAGGCATTGGATCAGAATTCTGACACTCTTAATCTTTTTTTTTTTTTTTTTTTTTTTGCTAAGATCCTTAGACATTTTCTTTCCATTTAAAAATTTGAATGACAAAATTGAATAAGTAATCACTTGAAATAGTGCTGTCAAGACCAAATTTGTGCCCAGGGAAAAAAATACACTAGATCTTAAGGAACATAGAGGCAATTTTAAGACAATAGAGTGTCTCTCGCCCATCTTTGTGTTTGAACAGATTTTGTAAATTCATTGGTTTATAGTAATATTTGGCAAGAGGTTCAGAAGTAGTTATGCAGCAGCCAGTTGTTAATAGAGAATTAATTTCACAGGCTAAATAATTATGAGTGACCAAGAGAATGGAGTACACGGGCAAGAGGGAACTGGTGGACAGAGAGGAGTGGTGAAGGGAGACTTGAGATGATACAAACAAACAGCAAGAGAAAGATGCTTCCCTAAATTCACCTCAATGCTAAATTATGTCAAGTCACCATTTACAATGCTTAAAGTTCATTGTAAGTGCTACTGATTTTTAATGCAATTGATTCTTGTACTAAAAACATCAGCTAATGAAATTTATGTTAATTCTTTTGACTAAAATAGTAGGTAGTGAAGTGTTCCGTTAGTGTAGATGTCTTAGAAATGTCTGATTCTTCTTTGAAAAGTAAGTGATCATTGGCTTTCATGAACTGATTTGCCAATCCAAAAATGTTTTTTTGCATTCAGCCATATTTAAAATATATATATATATATATATATATATATATATATATGTATTTTTTTTTTTTTTTATAGAGATGAGGGTCTCACTATGTTTCCCAAGCTGGTCTCAAACTGCTGATCTCAAGCAATCCTCCCACCTTGGCCTTCCAAAGCATTGGGATTACAGGCCTGAGCCACTGTGCCCAACCATCAGCCATATTTTTTAACATGAGTGAATATATTTTAATATCTTCAATTATTTTATTGATTCACAGAATACAGTATGTGAATCACGAATAAATCTAAATCATGGATAGTTTTTTAGATTTCCTTCATATATGAAATTACAGCAGAAACAGTGTAAAGTCCTTTAAAACATGAGAACTCTTCTTCTTACCCAAGGAAGACAGTTTATTTCATGAGTCCATTTGGTCGTGGGTTAACATCAGATATATTAAAAATAAATGCATCTGGACAAAGGGCCATTTATTCAGTGGGAAATAGAATACATGAAATGGGTTTGTTTCATGTGGGCCCCTTTATAATTCCGTGGCCTCAGAAAAAAGTCAGTATTACATTAGTCTGAACTGTATTTATGCATATACACATATATAAAAATCTCATATATATTAACATCAAAACCGTTAATAATATATGATCACTTCATCTAAGCATCTTTCTAAGCGTCACCTAGGAGGAGGGCCTGTTTCCCAAAGTGTTCGTGGCTGGGGCACATCCTGGCCACACAAAGCCCAAAATAAACCTATCCAGCAGCCCTTATAGGGTAATACTAGGAAATGACCCAGAGCCCTGAATTCTCAGTTGTTTTTATACACTAAGGAACTGGGAGGCCTGGGGTCAGAGCTCAAGCTACCTTTGGAACATGGAAGGCAGCACAGGGCCTTAATTCACTGGCGTCTGTACTCCAACACCATGCCTACTCTTGTGCTAGTTTAAGTTATTCTGTATTTTATATGAGTCACTTCATAAATACTGACCCTCTCTTATTGCCAGTAGGTTTTTGTTTCTTTGTTTGGTTTCTGAGATGGTGTCTTGCTCTGCCGCCCAGGCTGGACTGCAGTGGTGCAGTCTTGGCCCACGGCAACTTCCATCTCCCAGGTTCAGGCAATTCCCCTGCCTCAGCCTCCCAAGTTGCTGGGACTACAGGCATTCACCACCACACCCAGCTAATTTTTGTGTTTTTACTAGAGACAGAATTTCACCATGTTGGCCAGGCTGCTCTCAAACTTCTGACCTCAGGTGATCCGCCCGCCTTGGCCTCCCAAAGTGCTGGGATTAAAGCGGTGAGCCACTGCCCCCAGCCAGTAAGCTTTAAATGAGACATAGCTGAAAGCCCATGCTATGAAGACAGAATTTAAAACATGAAATAACATAAGTAACAATAGTGCTTCATGAAATGACTCCATGTGTAGTACACACATCCATGGCAAATTTAGTAATTTCTTTGCTTGTGATGAACTGTTGTGAATAATTCGAATTATGTAGGTATGTTTTCTAAGGTACTAAACATATATCTACTATGTCTTGTGAGTTTAGAGTTAGAATGAAACATGCTGAATGCAATAGTTACTATTAAAGGACTATTGGATTTTTCTTATTTAAATTTGCTGGCTAGGCACAGTGGCTCACACCTGTAATTCCAGCCCTTTGGGAGGCCAAGGTGGGCAGATCACTTGAGGTCAGGAGTTTGAGACCAGTCTGGTCAACATGGTAAAAGCTCGTCTCTACTAAAATACAAAAATTAGCCAGACATAGTGGCACCTGCCTGTAACACCAGCTACTCGGGAGGCTGAGGCATGAGAATCACTTGAACCTGGGAGGCAGAGGTTTCAGTGAGCTGAGATTGCACCACTGCACTCCAACCTGGGTGACAGTAAGACTGCGTCTCAAAAAATATATAAATAAATAAATTTGCTAACCTACTGTTAAATAATTACGAATAATCAACAATGAGGTAAATGTATGTATATGTGTATATGTAAGTGTGGATATCTGTGTGCATCTATAGAACTACTTAATGTAAAGATAAGTGCTTATATTAATGTTACATTTTAATTTTCTATTATTTTGTTTGTGAAAATTGTTGTAATTTTTATGTAACAAAACTGTTAACTGATTAGCTCACCATGTAAGTGTTCCATAAGTGTGTTGATTTATCTTCTCAAACTAATGAATAGTCTGTTTCATGGAGAATGCAATGGAAGCTCTTGACATATGCAAACAGTTTTTAAAACAACTACCAAACATTTTTCATAGTTGTGCATAAACCTAGTTTTATCACTTTTACTATCTCTATTCATTTATAGCCTCCAGCTAAGTGAATAAATAAATAAATGGTTCTGTTTAAAATGACAATTGAGGAAAGGTTAACTATTATACATTTTTTTCATGGTTTCCATAAATCTTTTCATAAATTCATCTTCTACAGGCATGAGGCACTGTGCCTGGCCAGGTTAATTTTCAAAATAATGAGGACAGTTTTACTTCCTGATGCCTAAAATTGTAAACATTTGCCTTGTCTCCCAATTCATAATTGTTATTCCATCACCTAAGTCCAGATATCTTCTCCAGTCACTCCAGCCTTGAACTTTAATAGTCTAGTCATGAAAAGCTATCACTTGGCTTCCTTCCCATGGTATGCCTTTTTCTTTCCTTCTCTTTGTTTCTTCCTCTCTCTCACTTTCTTTTCTTCAGACTCTCGCTCTGTCACCCAGGCTGGACTGCAGTGGTGCTATCTCAGCTCACTGCAACCTCTGCCTCCTGGGTTCAAGTGACTCTCCTGCCTCAGCCTCCCAAGCACCTGGGATTATAGGCACCTGCCATCATGCCTGGCTAATTTTTGTGCTTTTAGTAGAGATGGGGTTTCACCATGTTGGCCAGGCTAGTCTAGAACTCCTGACCTCAAGTGGTCTGCCTGCCTCGACCTCCCAAAGTGCTGGGATTATAGGCATGAGCCACCATGCCTGGCTGGAATGCCTTTTTCTGTCTCCTTGCCTTGGTCATGCTGCTTCCTCTGCCAAGGATTTAATGTCCACCTTTCCTTTCAGACTCTTCTCTCAAGAACTATTTCAGGTATAATTTTCCCTGAGAAGCAATCTTCATCTTCAGTGGTTAGTAAGCCAAGTAGCCCATGTCAGTGCTACCGTAGCTCTATATGAGAAACATATTTAAAAGTTTAGGATTTGTGCCAGGCCTAAGAGACTGGAAATACCTCAAGGGCAAAGATTACAGCTTACCAACAGTTAGAACTGTTGCGCATAGCACAGTATGCTATACTGATATATTATCACTAGGATTAATTACAATGTTTTCTCATTTTTCAGGAAAAATAAGTAAATGGACAGTGTATTCCAAATTTAAAGATTTTATCCTGTCATTGTTTTTAAACCTACCTTTGTTTGTTGATAAAGAAACCTACCTTGTTGATAAACAAACCTACCTTTGTTTGTTGCTAGGAATAAGCAAGCAAATAGATAGCACGCACAAATATCATGCTCAGCGTAAAAGCCGCTAGTCATACTAGATAGCACACACAAATATCACCGTTCAGCGTAAAAGCCGCTAGTCATGCTAGATAGCACACACAAATATCACCGTTCAGCGTAAAAGCCGCTAGTCATGCTAGATAGCACACACAAATATCACCGTTCAGCGTAAAAGTAGCTAGTCATACTTGGATCAGCTGCTTACTGCTTTTGTGGGTGTGCATACTCATAATTTTGATTTTGTAGTAACATTGTTACCACTTACGCATGACAAAATTATTAACACCTCTGACGGACGCTAGGTATAACAACAACTGCAAAGAGCATCGTGACTCCCAGGTGTTCCGATGCTTAAATAAGGCTGAGAACCTATTAAAAATAGAACGAAATTCTCCCTTGTTGTTATTTCAGTTATTGATTTAGCTGAAAATGTGAATTGCATGCTGGTAATTGAGACTAGCATTAATTATTTCTGGAATATGCAGTTAGCAGTGCAACATAAGTACCAAGTCAAGCAATCTTCATGCTAAAATGTTCTCCCCACTTTTGTGAGTATAGATAGGTGTACTTTGTGCAGCATGCTTAGGCTTGATTTCCACCCCCCACCCCATGACCATATTAGCAGTATTCCCATCAAGAAAAACATGGGTTGTAATAAGAAATGACACAAGCCATTTTTAGTAAGGAGAGGCTGTAAGGAAAGTGATGATAGTAACATTTTCATTCTTCCACTTTAGTTTGTTACATATTGCTGTGCTAGATAGATTCGTCTAAGAATCCTAATCCATTTACACACTTCCTGTGATGTTTGGTTTATTGACATGCAGTGAACACTTTTCATCAGCCTTTCTGTGCTATTTCCCTAACATAGCATAAATATAAGGTGGTGTGCCTCAAATAAGTCTCCATTGAAATGTGAGTTGCATTAGCTGAGGTTTATTTTCATTGAGACATCATCATTTTCAGTGTAATTGCCATTACTTTTAGACTACAAAAAATTAAATCTTCTTGTGAAGTTTTCCAGAAACAGTGCTCACTGGAATTGTGTCTTTTTTCCTATACAAAGCTGTAGATCAGGTCCCATGGGAGGTTGCCTAGACTCAGGTGCAGGGATGCGAATTTGGAGGCTTAATATCAGGATAAGATGGTGGTCTTATTTTTTTATTTTTTCTGAGATGGAGTCTTGCTCTGTCACCGGGCTGGAGTACAGTGGTGGGATCTTGGTTCACTGTGACCTCTGCCTCCTTGGTTCAAGTGATTCTCTTGCTTCAGCCTCTCGAGTACCTAGGACTACTGGCACACGCCACCCTGCCTGGATAATTTTTGTGTTTTTAGTAGAGATGGGGTTTCACCATGTTGGTCAGGATGGTCTTGATCTCTTGACCTCGTGATCTGCCCACCTTGGCCTCCCAAAGTGCTGGGATTATAGGTGTGAGCCACTGCGCCCGGCGATGGTGGTCTTCAGAGTGGTCTAGGGTGAGTACTAGTCCCTTTACTCTCCCCAGACTATGGGTATTATTTGTATGAACTCTTTAGTTGTATACACATATTATTAATAGTCCATGAACAATATAGAGAACCTAAGTGATGGCTTAGATTCTGATTTCCTATTCCTTTTTAATTATCTACACTTTCTACAATGGCAAAATTTACATGTAAGACATTTAATGTTTAAATCACATGAAAACCGTGAGAGAGGAAAACACACTGTTGACATTTTTTATTGAATTCTGTACCATTTGTATACATGTCTGCGTTCCTGCTTCACAGTTTTTCTAGCAGGTAAAATAAACTGCACTTTAAGGCAATATGGTACATGTATATCTAGAATGTCTATAAATAGGGCATAATTGCATTTCATGTTGCCATTTCAATTTGTGTTAATGTATCTCAACAAGTGCTAGAAACACAATTAGTAATACCAAAGAGTGGTAGCTTCCAGGCCTGATAAGAAAAAAAAGTAATATTAAATTAGGCAGACACAAAGAAAACATATAAAAGAGAACATAATTAAAATGTAAAAGTATTGGGTTATTTTCTATAGAAAAACTTTAAAGTCTCAATCATGGAAAAAATTAGTGGAAAACAGTATGCTATTGGTCTTTATAAACGGTTGTTTTATTAAAATTTCTTTTGTGAAACCTACTTTTCTTCCCAAATGTAGGATTATTGTATTGTTAGATACATATATATTTAGACTCAGTCTCACTCTATTGCCCAGACTGGGGTCCAATGGCACAGTCTCGGCTCACTGCAACCTCCGCTTCGTGGGATCAAGCGATTCTCCTGCCTCAGCCTCCCAAGTAGCTGGGATTATAGGCATGTATCACCATGCCAGCTGAGTTTTTGCATTTTTGGTAGAGACGGGGTTTCACCAGGCTGGTCTCAAATTCCTGACCTCAAGTGATCTGCCTGCCTCAGCCTCTTACAGGCATGAGCCACCGCATCTCACTCTCAGCATAAATATGTTTTAAGGTGATAAGAGAAAGCACTTCATATTGAAAGGGAAAGAAAGGCTGTTTTTCTATTATAAATAGGCACCGGAGGGCTCAGAGTTAGATGTCTTCACCCCCATACCCAGAGGCCAGTCCCTGCTTCCTCAGTGCAGCTGGCCGAGGACGCAACTAGACAAGGGCCTGCTACTAAGAAAATACAGAGATTTGATCGTGCCCAGACTTACCTGGGAATGTCTCCCTCTCACATATGAGAAAGCATCTGCCATCATCATATGGAAAATGCGTTCCAAATTCTAAACAAGTTCTGTGGCATGAATTCATTCCTCAGAAAGGAATGTTCCAATTTTTATTCAACCCACAGAATTTTAATTACAATTGTAAAAAAGTAAAATACTCAAATTTATCTAACTGCTTGGACCACTCTGGCTTTGGAGTAAGTAAATAAAAACCTCTACTTAGTGAACATAGAAGCGTCGGTGTTGGGTGCCAGCTGTTGTTGTGACAGATTCCAAGCTTTAACGTTACATCGGAGAAAATGCTTTCTGTCAAGACACTCTTTACTGAAGAAATCAAAGCCTTTCTGGGCTGACCTAAATGCTTGTGTTCCTTCATTATGCCCTTTCAGTACTACTGTGGAGATTTGTTGCCTGTGAAATAAGCTCTCAAGCATATACGAATGGCATGCCGAATGGGAGTTGCCTATTGTCTTTTGTATATTAACTGGTTGTATAATTCACTAGGAGGAATAGTTCATGCAAGCAGTCACAGCAGGGACGTCCAGTCCTCAGCTTGCTTCCAGCAGGAGTGGGAATTGCCTTTCCAATACAAAATAATTTAATGATTTACACCATTTTTATTAAAAATAAACAGAACGATCTAATAAAACAACTAATGACTCTTTTATACTGCAGTGTCTGTGTAAAATACTGCTCTGGGGATAGCAAAGGTACATCCTTTGTAATGTAAGACATTTGCTATCTCGGTAACTTTTCTATTCCAGGATGGTATTTTACTGTTGTCACTTTCAAACTAATTTTTTTTTAATGATTTGAGATGCATGGATATGTATATAATGTTTCAGGAAAAAATTTGTGAATTATGCATGAGTTACCTGAGAGAATGTTCTAAGATAGGCTTGTTTTTAAGATCAGCTAAATTTAGCATATCGACTTTTTTTTCAAATCCTCTTTTTGTTGAGCCTTTTCATTTAAATGTTCCGGGTAAATAGCAACATAAACTTGGTCATATATACTAGATTGCCTCTAAGAAATGTTCTTATAGTAAAAACGTAACCAGTATGTATAGAATGGGTTGTCTGGGCATTCAGACTGAATATACTGAAATTCCATGTATTTTGGAGGTGGGCCTAGCATATCTTCGAGGTCATTGGATGTTGAGATAATACAAATATTGGAGTCTTGCCTTCTCATTCTTCACTTTTAGAGGAACCTAAGTCTTTTTGGTAGTAAATATTTTAAAATTGTGTTTCAAAATTTAAAGCAAACTCGGGGTTTAATGGATATGTTTGTACAACTACCCACTTAAAGAAGAGAAGGCCCATGACATTAAAGGTGCTGGGTTAAATTTTATTTGTTATTGGCCACAACAATGATATCTGCGAAGCATCATGAGTGTTTCTTTGAAGTTTAATGACTTGTCATTGAGGTCAGTGGTATTTCCTCATTCTTACATTTTCTGATAATGGATTTGTTGTCTGGAGAAGATCTGAATGTTCTCACTTGAATAGTCAAATATCTCTATGAAGTATTCTCTGCCACTGTTTGTAAATAAACTGTAGCTTCTTTTTTTTTTTTTTTATTGAGACAGGGTTTTGCTCTGTCACTCAGGCTGGAGTAGAGTGGCGCAATCATGGCTCACTGCAGCCTCAACCTTTCAGGCTTGTATAGCTTCTGTCTTAGTTCTAGTACTAGATATAGGCTTCTGAGATTCTGCTTGGTGAAAATGCTTAGACTTGAAAGTCCTTGAAGAGTCTGGAGGCTTTAAAGAGAGCCCCTAACCCTGGGGCCTCATGACTTACAAACTCTGGGTCTAGAGAGATGGCCAGTGACTGACATAGTAGACTTTATTTGGGATGCCTGTCAGAAAATGAAATGGCAGATTCTGTTGCTTTCTTTAATGCTGAGGACTTTTAGTGTGTCAGAAAACAAACTGGCTCTCACTAAGTTCCATGTAATTATTAGTCATCACAGTTTATGATGATGGCACACTACAATGTTTTCATTTGCTTAGAATGCAGATCATGGTATGTCATTTGATAAACGAGATAAATAAGGCTTAGAAAGATAACCTGACACAAACAAGTGATATGGTTTGGCTTGCCTGTTTGCCCAACCCAAATCTCATCTTGATTTGTATTCCCATAATTCCCATGTGTTGTGGGAGGGACCTGTGGGAGATAATTTGAATCATGGGGGCAGTTTCCCCCATACTGTTCTCCTAGTAGTGAATGAGTCTCACGAGATCTAATGGGTGTATCAGGGGTTTCTATTTTTGTATCTTCCTCATTTTCTCTTGCCGCTGACATGTAAGAAGTACCTTTTGCCTCCTGCCATGATTCTGAGGCCTCCTCAGCCATGTGGAACTGCACATCCAATTAAACCTCTTTCTTTTGTAAATTACCCAGTCTTGGGTATATCTTTATCAGCAGTGTGAAACCTGACTAATACAGCAAGTCTCATACTTTCCTAATCATAGAGTTTGGACTATAGTCCTTCAACCTGCCTGGGAATCAGCCCAAGCCTTTTCTGTTCTACCTTGTTGGGTTTTCAGTAATTCAACTGACATTTATTCAGTAATTCAGCCAGTATTGACTGAGCCCCTGCAGCATGGCAGGCCTGTGCTGAATGCCGAGGATAATCTGTGAATAAAGTAGATAGAGATGATCCCTGTCTTCTTGAAGCTCACTCTAACAGGGGAGACAGAGATAGGTCAAATAATCACTCAATAATATAATTAAAAATAAGTCTTTTAGAGGAAAAGTAGAGTATATGCTTTCATAAATCCTGTACATACCTTGTAAATGTGTTCCTATCCAGTTAATTTACCTAGTTCATACTTAACAGTGATCTAATTTGTATAATAGATCTTTTTGTTATTTAGATTTTACAAATTTTTGTTAATTTCTTAAATTAAATTTTACAAAACATTTATTCTTCAAAATCATTGACTAGAATTTGAGGCTGTCAGTATGGTGCTGGCAAAAGGAGTGAACGGGGCATTTTTAACCTTAAGGAATAGGTATATATATATATAAAATTTACATATATAACATATATACCTATATATATATATATATATATATATATATACACACACCAATACAAAAAATTTTATATATATATATATATATTTTTTTTTTTTTTTTTTTTGAGAGAGGGGAAGAACTCCTGACTGTCTTTTCTGCTTCCCAGGGTCAGTGGGAAGCCATTGGATGGTTTTAAGCATGGGAGTGAAATCATGTGATTTGTATTTAAAAGAAGTTACTCTGGCTTCTAAGAAGAATGAGTCTTAAGGAGCCAGCATAGTGGAAGTGAGAATAGTTACTGCTATTGTCTCGTTCTGGGTGAAAAATCATAGCATGAAGAACTAGAGGAAAAAGAAGAATGGATAGAAATTCAGTATATTTTGGAGGTAGGCCTAGTGTATCTTCCAGATCATTGGATGTTGAGATAATACAAATATTGGAGTGCTTGCCTTCTCATTCTTCACTTTCAGAGGAACCTAAGTCTTTTTCATCCTCTCCTGTTACGCCATCAGGCTACTTGAAATAACTATGCTGACTCATTATATAAAATATTTTTTGTTCTTAATTCCCTGAAAATGTGGGATGGTGATTCTTTCACTTTTTCTTAGCAAGCCCCATTTTCTATTCTCCAGTGCTAACCTGTCTCTTCTCCTTAACCCCTTAAATCCACCTCTGGCACCTGTGATGTGATCTTGCCTCCAAGTTGCTGCTGGATGGAACTATTTGCTCCTCGAACTTCCCTAAACTCAACTCTTCATCTCTTCCCATGTGGTGGTATCTCCCCCTTGTCTTCTCTCTTCCTCCAAGGGAAGAATTCCTCATCTTTCCCAAAGCTGACACTTTCACCTGGACTCATGATTCCGTTCTTGCCCCACCTCCTCCCAAACTTTAACCATCAGTTATTGCTTCTCTTACTATATTTGTCTCAGAACATTTTAAAGATAAGTCCGTGTTTGCTGTTACCAATTCCATTTCACACATTTTATATTCAGATAATGAAATAGACCTTTTCTCCAAGATCTCTTATAAATTAAACATTTCAGGGGGTTGGAGGGAGGACTCTTAATAATCAGATTCTCTTCCTCATATCACATGTCTCTTCTCAGCCTTTAGCTTACTAGGCATTTCTCTACTACATGATCACTTCCATTGTAAAACTCTCTTGACTTCAGTAGAAATTGTTTTGCTTCCTTTTCTTCTTCCTACCTCTAAAGCCACTCCTTTGTTTCTCTTTTGCTTTCTCTTCAGTTTCACAAGGGTTCCGCCGTCAGCATTTTTTCATCTTGCTTTACATGCTCTTTGCTGTCTCTGTTATCAAATACCAACTATAGAATAATGATACGCATTTTCTCTTCAGACTCAGATTTCATCCCATACAGCTGCACGTTTTGGAATCTTCTTTGGTTGCCCCTTTTCTTCACCCCCAGCATCAAATGGATGATCAATTCCTAGAAATGTGACACCTCAGTTGAAGCCCCCTTTCTTTGCTGGGTCACTGGAGCAATATAGGAACTTGTCACCCCTGCCTCCCGTCTCTCCTGCCTTACCCCTTCCCGTATACTGGCGTTGTCCTACAGAAACACAGACTTGTCTGTGTCAGTATGCTTGTGAAATATTCAAAACAAGCTGAAAAATACAGAGAATAGTCTGGCAGACACCCCTATACTTATCACCCTGATGTGACAAATACTCACATTTTTCCAAATCTGCTTCAAATCATTTTGTCAAGTAAATCACATATTATGGGTACATTTGAAATTTGAAATCCTCTTCCTCCCATTTATATTGCCTTTCGTCTCTCCTAGCGTTGGTGTATATCCTTTCTGTCCATCTATTATTTATGGTCTTAAGATTTATGTTAATTGTATTATGTTATATACCTGCTTTTTTTGGCTCAGATTTTGGTTTTGAAGCTTATCCATGTGGACCCAGGTAACTCCAGTGTAACTGCTCTCAACCTGACATGGGGGAAGGAAGCTTGTTAAAACACAGAGTCCTGGTCCCACTGCCAGAAGTTCAGATTCAATAGATCTTGAGTGGGGTCTACGAATTTACATTTTAATAAGTTTCCAGGTGATGCCGATTCTGCTATTCCTGAACAACATTTTGAGAAAAATTGCTCTAATATGCTTATTTTAATAGGGCATGCCTTTTTTTCTTTTTTTGTGAGACAGAGTCTCACTCTGTTGCCCAGGCTGGAGTGCAATGGCACAATCTCGGCTCACTGCAACCTCCACCTTCCAGATTCAAGCAATTCTTCTGCCTCAGCCTCCTGAGTAGCTGGGATTACAGGTGCCCGCCACTACATCCTGCTAATTTTTTGTATTTTTAGTAGAGATGGTTTTTCGCCATGTTGGTCAGGCTAGTCTTTAACTTCTGACCTTGTGATCTTCCCACTTCAGACTCCCAAAGTGCTGGGATTACAGGTGTGAGCCGCAGTACCCAGCAGGCATGCCTTTTTGTGATATTACCACAATGCATGTAATCATTGTCCTGTTGATAAACATTTTGTATGTTGCCAAATTTTTGCAATTATAAATAAAGCTGCATTACAAATTCTTGTACATGTTTACTTGAACATATGAAAATAGTGCCCCTAGAACATACTCTTAGGTATGGAATTGCTAGGTCCAGTGGAATGTGAATAATGAACATTAGTAGCTGTTTACACATTTCTCTCAATCTGGCCATACAAATAAAGTCCCACCGGCAGTTTATGGAAGCGCTCATTCCTCCACATTTTCTCCCTCCCTTACTTAGTATCTTTGCAATCTTAGATTTTTCCACAGTAAAATGGCCCTAAGATGGGGTAGCCTTGCCGTGTTCCTTAGTGTTCCTTGATTCAAGGTGAGGTGGAGCATCTTCCTTATGGCCAGTGGTGATTCAGGTTACCTCCTCTGTGTGTTGCCTAGTTCTGTCCTTCCTCACTTTTTCCCTTGGTCTTTTTTAAATTTCAATATTGATTTCTAGAATTTCTTTATTCATTTTGAATAGTAATCTTCTATCAGTGGTGTCTTCTTCCAGTTTTTGGCTTGTCTTCACTTGGGTTATATTCTGTCTAAACATGTAGATGCTTTAAATGTAATAGGGACAAATGTATCAGTTCTTTTTTTCATGGCCTTTTAAAATAAAGCCTTCCCTATGCTAACATTATAAAACAGTCTCCTATACTCCTCTCTTAAATGTTAACACTGTGCTTTTCACATTTAGGTCTCATTTATATAGGAGTCTATCCTTCCCTCCTAACAGAATGCTTTATCTGTCGTACACCAAGATGTCATATCTATGTAGGGCTTCTATTCCAGTCCATTGATCTATTATCTATTCCTTATACCAACATGTCACTGTTTTACTTACTACTTTTATTATAACATTTTTATGCTTCTTTTTATCCTCCCAGAGCCCTGGGCTTCATCGCCACTTATTTGGGTGAAGTTTTGTAAACCCCTTTTCCATGTGTCTCTTCCAGGGTCATGGGTTTATGCACACATTCTCAGATCTAGCTTTCTGCCTGTTGCAGGCCCTAAAACATGTGTCTAGTATTAGCAAGCGTGCTCAGCTCTGTCCATCAGCCCTGACAGCAGGGTCTAGGTCCAGGACCCTAGGCTGGCGCGGAGTCAGCTGATGTCCTCGCCTTTCTGGTTGGCCTTCCTCTGCCTTCCTAACCCCTGGAGTTTCCCATCAGCCTGCCTTCCTCTCTGGCTTTGTGATCTCTCTTTCTCTGTGTCCTCTCTGTCTCTCTTTCCAGTAGTTCTACCTGGGGCAAGAAGAGGAACCCTTTTCAGTTCAGTCAACTATGTTGCCAAAACGTCCTTCTCTGTTTCCTTAAAAATTATCATGTGTTCTTTTTGTCATCTAAAAGCAATTCAGTTATTTTTTTGCACAGCATTTGAAGTCCTTTGTAATCTGACTTAGAATTAGTGTGGTGTTGCAGCCTAGTCCTTCTTCTCTTGCCCCTATCACCCTCCTGTTTACCCACACTGGGTAAGTTTAAGTTATGTCTTGTCTCCTTTCAGTATCTGAAAGCTGTTCAGTTCCTGTGGATTCAGCTGTATCAACATTTATATTGTAGGTATTTTTTCACTGAATTTACTCTTAGATCATTGTAAGTATAATTTGATTTTCTCTATTGACCAAAAGTTAAAAGGCTTTATATATATATGTATATGTATATATATATATATATATATGTATATGTATATGTATATATATATATGTATGTATATACACACACACACACACACACACACACATATTTTATTGCATTTTAGGTTTTGGCGTACATGTGCAGAACACGCAAGATTGTTGCATAGGTACATACATGGCAATGTGGTTTGCTGAAAGGCTTTTATATTTAAATGGTCAAAATACTAAACTATCTTCCTATTCTTGGTTATACATTTTACTGGATTATGTTTTTAATTATGTTACTGTGGCCTGTAATTTTCCTACATTTCGGAATTTAGTCAAGGTTTCTATGTAGTCAAAGCATTCAAATATGAATGTTTCATTGAAATGAAGGGATGTATATTTTCAGTACGGTACCATATCCTCCATTGAATAATAATACATGATCCATAGTTATTATTACACAAATTTGATACTTTGAAAAAGTTATCCATTAAATATTATGCATGTTATATTTTATTTTAATATCAATAAAGATAATATGCAAAACTATATTTCCATATTTAGATCCTTTACCTTTAAAATGTAGTTTGCCAAATGAATAAAAAATTATGTAACACAGAATATTTTTCTGGAAACACTGGGTTGGGGATCCAGAGATATTGGTTCTGCTGGACTCATCCCAAGCTAGTTGGATAAAATTAAAGTTTCATTTAGGCTCTTGAGTATCTTGTGTATTTGTGAAATGAGGACATTGGATTTGATCATCACTCAAGTGTTTTCCAATTCTGTATAATGCTGGGATCACCCTTTTCCTGAAAATGTGTGTGTTATTTTAACTTTAAAGTCAGCTTTTCATTTTATGTAATCATCTCATTTATAATTTTAAATGAAAATATTAATGATAAGAAATGAGCCATAATGAAATTGTAATTATTCAACTGAAAGAAATATCATTAGGCATGCTAATTTGCCTTAGACACATTGCATGAATATTTCCCCATTGTAATGCTGCCCTTTAGTGAAGCCCACCCATGCCTCCCTTCATCTCAAAGGGTCCTGTTTGGCCAGGCAAGGTGGCTCACAACTGCAATCCCAGCATTTTGGGAGGCTTTGGGGAGATCGCGTGGGCCCAGGAATTTGACCAGCCTGGGCAAGATAGTGAGACCTCATCTTTACAGAAAATTTAAAAAGTAGCTGTGTGTTTTGGCACAGACTTTTGGTCTCAGCTGCTTCAGAGGCTGGGGCAGGAGGGTCACCTGAGCCCAAGAGGTCACGGTTGCAGTGAGACATGATTGCACCACTGGACTTCAGCTTGGGCAACAGAGAGAGACTCTGTCTCAAAAAGATAGTGGGGGTAGGATGCATTTCATCAGTTTCAGTATCTGAAATATCCTACTGATTATGTTTGTTTAATTTGAAGAACAGCACATATATTTTAAGATGTTGCTTAACAAACAAAATGGTGCATTTTGCCCAGCCACCTTGGTCTTTCTCTTTGCCATTCTTTCTAGATAGATGACCTATTAAAATAATTTTTTAAATTACCTCATTCCTCTTTTTCCTACATTGCATCAATATATCATCTGTCTCCTTCTCCAGACAAGTGGAGTCTGGAGAGGTTTGCTGCACATTTATCTGGGTACCACACTAGGTACTAGGCATACAGATAAGAGTATCATACAGCCCGCCAGAGTCTAGTGGACAAGAGAGATAGAGAAACAGATTTGAAGAGGTGTGACAAATGCTATGACAAAGGGAAGCCCAGGATGCCATGGGTACCCATAGGATGAACTGCTGCTCTAGATTAGAATAATATGAAAGATTGGCCGGGTGTGGTGGCTCATGCCTGTAATCCCAGCACTTTGGACCACAAGGTCAGAAGTTCAAGACCAGCCTGGCCAAGATGGTGAAACCCTGTCTTTACTGAAAATACAAAAATTAGCTACGCACATTGTTAGGCACCTGTAATCCCAACTACTTGGGAGGCTGAGACAAGAGAATTGCTTGAACCCAGGCAGCAGAGGTTGCAGTGAGACGAGATCGCGCTGCTGCACTCCAGCATGGGTGATAGAGTGAGACTCCATCTCAAAAGAAAAGAATAATTTGAAAGACTTACCAGGACAGAGAGTTGCCTCAGGTAGGTCATGAAGGTCATATAGAAGTTAGGAGAGAGAAGAAAACTATTCCTTGCAGAGACAAAGGTTTACAGAGGCATGGAGGGTGTGAATCAAGATGGCAAGAATAAAAGGTTGAAGTAGGGGCTTGATAAGAGATAAGACAAGGAAACAGGGAGAGGCCAGATCAAGAAAGAACTTACATATCCCACAGAAGACTTGGACTTATTCCCAGAGACAACAGGGAGCCATTGAAGTAGTTTTAACTTGAGCATGTTAGAATCTAATTTCTCTTTGGCAGTAACACAAACATGTTGCTGAAATAATTAAGATATTTATTTAATAAATGGATGAGCCAATGAATAAATGAACATGGTTGTGTTTTCAGTCATACCTAGACAATGATCATTTTTAGTAGCATCTTGCCCATACATGGAGGGTAAATAATATAATAGCAGTTAACAGCTGCTGTTCTCAACAATAATCCAGTTCTCATAAACATATTTTACCTTACAAAATAATATAATTTCGTTCTCATATTCACATTATTACATGTCATTTACTGTAATACTTTCATGGACACACGTTAGGTTTTTTGGCACTTATTTCCAGGATTCAGTCATTTAAAGGCGGTAGTTTGTGGACTGTTTTAAAAAGATTCTGCTGGAAGAGGTAGTTACATAGACTAGACAGACATCAAGTGTTGAGTGTTGCCTGTATCAGCAAGGACAAGACAAAGTTCCTGTCTTCAGGGAGCTTACAATTTATAGAGTTGGGTATAAGGATAAGATGCATGAAAGACTTGTACATAGTAGATCAACCACCAGGCAGAGTCACGTAAGTAACAATACCCACAAATCCCTTGTTCTGAGAGTTCTAAGGTGTAACTGAACACAACTGGTTTGAAAGATCTTATCGATATAAGAATGTATATATTCTTTTTATGTTGTTTTCTTTTTTTTTTTTTTTCAGATGGAGTCTTGCTCTGTCGCCCAGGCTGGAGTGCAGTGGCACGATCTCAGCTGACTGCAAACTCCATCTCCCAGGTCCAAGTGATTCTCCTGCCTCAGCCTCCCAAGTAGCTGAGATTACAGGCACGCACCACCGTGCCTGGCTAATTTTTGTATTTTTACTAAAGGCAGGGTTTCACCATGTTGGCCAGGCTGATCTCGAACTCCTGACCTCATGATCTGCCCGCCTAGGCCTCCCAAAGTGCTCGGATTACAGGCGTGAGCCACTGTGCCCGAACTTTTATGTTGTTTTCTATTTAAATGGTGTTTTATTTCCTTTTTTAAATAGACATATAACAATTGTACTTATTTATGGGTACGTGTGATATTTTGTTACATGCATACAACATGTAATGACCAAATCAGGGCATTTAGGATATCCACCACTTCAGAAATTTATAATTTCTTTGTGTTGGGAGCATTTCAAATCTTCTAGCTATTTTGAAATATGCAATAAATGACTGTTAACTATAGGAACTCTACTATGCTATTGCAAACTGGAACATAGTCCTTCTATCTATCTATACTCACTTCCATTAACCAACCTCTCTCCATCCTCCCCATTTATGCTTTGCATAAAAGATAGAATACTGTGTACATTTGGATGTGGTTTTCAAATTGTGTCATTTGAATAGCATGTAGGAAATGGAGGTGCCTAGACTCAGCAAAGCCACGACTCAAAATTGCAGGGCTTTGTTCAGGCACAACGGATAATTCGTGGCCTTCCTCTGCTGCGCAAAATGAGCTGCTCTGCAAAATGATTCTAAGTGTTTTGGATTAATGAAAATGCAGCACAAAGGGCATTTGAGTCTAACAGAGCAGAACCATAGTTCTTCTGTAAAGACTGTAGAGCCAGTTTGCTCATATGCAAAGGCATGGGAATTCACCTCTGGGCTCACACTTTGACAATCAAAATTTGGAGGATTATGTTTTTCTAGACTTCTAACACCTGATACTTTGTGTAATCTTTAGTTCTTTTACCTATTTCTGGAAGTGCAGTTAGGTGTTTTGTTAAATTTAGTTACTTAAAATAAGTTCCTTCTCTTTGACTCCTTGCCAAGTTTAAATTCACTGAATATTCACTGAGCATCTACTGTGCACAAAGCAGTGACAGTGTTGCAAAATTTATTATAGTCAAATTATATGGGGCACAAAGGAAGGTTAATGGTCATGTCACACCCTGTAAAGGAGATTCCCATATATCAGCTGAAGAGTTAAAAGGAAAAGTGAGGCTGACTTGGAATTTATACAGGTAGCTATTAAACATCACTAAAATAAATCTAAAAATGCACCGTAACATGTACAATAAAAATATGTATTTGTAAGGTATTTCCCATTGGATTCCACCTAAAGGAGGTTTAGAAATATGTCAGGTTCTTCATTATAAGGTGATTTTGCTGTAAACCAAGACAGTGGCAGATAGACATTCAAATACATTCAAATATAGTGGCAAATAGACTTTCAAATGCAAGTGTAGCCTTGAAGGAATGAACAGCTCGGAAAATGGGCTCATAGTTACAAATATTTTTTATACATAATTATGGCTATGATTTATCAATTGCTTCTAAAGTGCCTCATTTTCTGCTAGGCACTTGTCATGTCTAATTTAATCTTCATGACAGCTTTATCACATAAATATCATTGTTTCCATTTTACAAAAGAGAAAATCTAGGGCTTGAATGGAAAGTATCACACCTAGGATCACTGAGAGGAGCCAGAATTTGCACCCATGTGTATGAGACTTTCCTATTCTGTGTGTGTATTTAAGGAGAGAGAGAAAGATTTGTTTCATATGAGACATTTGTTATCGACCGAAGAGTCAACTTTTCTAAATGAATCTAAGTTTATATATTTGGTATTTGGGAAAAGAAGGACTTTTTTTCCATGTAAGAAGTAAACCAAGTTTCATTTCAGCCCTGACAGTGATAAACAGTTAGCTGTATATCCAGCTGCTTGAGTGCGCTGATTATTGTCACAAAATACATGCTCCTATTATGTAAAATCCATTACAAAGAATGTAGAAGTTACTCATGCAAGCAAGTATAAATTTACTTTTCTACCAGCAGAATTCTCTACAATCTATCATTTTAATCTATATTGTTGACACTAAAAATTTTTTCTAAGGGGCCTCACCCATGCTGAGAGTATGAATCATATGAGGAACTTGCAAGAGAACTCCTGAGTTTGTACCCATTTCAACAATTATCTTTATTATTGGGAATGCTTGGTGAAAAATTATATCTATATTATATCCTGACTGTTCCTAACCTAAATAAGCAGTGCCCCTAATTAACTAGTATCTCTTGCATTTCCTTTTTCTGAGAAAATAGGTTGATACGAGAGACTGACTTTAAAATGCAGTGTTCAGGATATGTCCCGGTAGGGAGGGGGTAGGTGTGACCCCTGTGCCTGTTGCACTGCTGGAAGCCGAGGGCCTGCCCCTTCCTGCACAGCAGCTGATCCTCAGCCCTCTGTGAGCGGAGAGGGGGATGAGAAAGCTGGAAGATGATGCTGTTTATTTTCATAATAGCTACTACCTGCTTTTAAGAGGCTTGCTTCATTGCCCAGGATAGAGTACAGTTCTCCAATCATAGCTCATGTAATCTTGAACTCCTGGGCTCAGGTGGTCCTTCCACCTCAGCCTCCCAAATAGCTAGGACTACACGTGTGTGCTGCCATGCCTGGCTAATTTTTATTTTATTTTACTTTTTGTAGAGACGAGATCTCACTATGTTGCCCAGGCTGATATTGAGCTCCTGGTCTCCAGCAATTCTCTCACCTCCACCGCCCAAAGTGCTGGGTTTGCAGGTGTGAGCCACTATGCCCTGCCATAGCTAACATTTATTTTTTACTCTACCAAGCATTTTACATGCATCATCTCGTTTCATTGTGATAACAGTTATATGAGGTAGTACACAAAGCTAGTTTTCATATTAGGAAAAGAGCAAGGTCACAAAATTATTAAGTGGCACAGACAAAATTCAAAATTTAGTCTATCTAAATACTAATGTTTAACCATCATATCATATTGTTCCGTAGCCATGGCAGCCACCCATACTGGGTAGCTGTCTAAATCCTCCAGTTAGTTTTAGTTGAAATATTTTATTTTTAACTGGTAGAATTTAGATTGTACCTAGAAACCAGGAAGCAGTAAATGTTTTTTGTTTTTTATTGTTTTTTTTTTTTTTCTTCCCCAGACAGAGTTTCACTCTATTGCCCAGGCTGGAGTGCAATGAGCTTGAGTGTAATCTCGGCTCACCGCAACCTCCGCCTCCAGGTTTTAAGTGGTTCTCCTGCCTCAGCCTCCTGAGTAGCTGGGATTACGGGCACTCGCTACCATGCCTGGCTATTTTTGTATTTTTAGTAGAGACAGACTTCATCATGTTGGCTAGGGTGATCTCAAACTCCTGACCTCAAGTGATCTACCTGCCTCAGCCTCTCAAAGTGCTGGTTACAGGCGTGAGCCACCATGCCCGGCCGCATTAAAGGTCTGTATAGAAAATGATGGCATAGTGAAGTGTACGTGGGAGGGGACTAGATCATGTGTAAATGAATGTATGGAAAGAGGGGGCAGGAGTTGGTGGTTCCAGAGGGGCTGTGTCACAGGTTGTCCAGGTGTGGGATGATGAGAATCAGGTGAGGACGCTGGGGGCACAATGGAGATGTGTCTGGGAAGCACCGTGGAAGTCGGTGATGGTACTCAGTGACATCAGAAAGAGCAACAACACTTGGCAGCAGTGTTTTAAACTTGAGTGACAGTGAGAAAGAACGAGGACACTGGCAGAGAATCTGGCAAGGGCTTGTGGCTCTGAGGACCAGGATGACATTTGCTCTTTAGGTATGGCACTGAGGCCTGACTTCAAAGTGTATGTGTGCAAGGTGGCTCACGCTGCACATTGGAGCTGAGACAGTCAGTGGGCTATGGGTGTCAGCCTGGACATCAGAACAGAGTGGAAAGCAATGGCTCCCCGAGCTTTTGGCATTGAGGTCTCACCTCCCTCGCCCAGCCACCGGCCCACTGCGTCATGTTGAACACAACACTTAACACCATTTCAAAATATTTGAGATGGAAATGAAAAGACGGAAAAGTGCCACGCAGATCACAAAGCTTGAGATTTCTTGATGGGCTTAAATTTTAATTCTCCGAGGAAAAACTTATTTTAGATACTTAGATCTTTTTGGAACATGATATGGTATTAATTTAAATAAGTAAGAAGTATGGTTTTTATATTTAAGTCCATCTCATATGATTCTTTGAATAACTTTTTTCATTAGTAAGAGCTGAAAGAGGAAACTTTATGTATGAGGCTTTCAGTTCACCAAGCACTCTGCCCAAATAGCTCTATTATATGATGTGTCTTCATTAACTGTCTTTTAATGTGGATGTCAAACTCCACCATTAAAATGCTGTTTTCTTTCAATGTCATTGAAACATCTTACTGTAATCAATGGTTGCCAGTTTGGTATCATGTTTTGGCTTTGCCATCATTTCCTTGGAGGGAGAAGTTAAGTACTTGTTAGCTGCTAAGTTCTGGTCTCTAATAAAAATAGGATTATATTCTCTTAGGGCTTAGAGTGGAGCCAGGGTTCTGTTGGCTTAGTCCCTGGTAGGGCACAGGCAAGACGCCTACTTCTCTTGGTTCTACAGCTATCAAAAAATGAGAGAGATTTTCTCAGCAGGATAACGGGGCTTTTTAGTTAATAACACAGTATTTACTGTGCACTCCATGCCAACTTTACATTCATTATCTCCCTTAAACCACACAGTGATCTTATGAGATGCTCACCATTGTAATCCCCATTTAAGAGGTTTAGAAGAGGTAAGTTGCTCATCCGAAGTCATATATCTAGTGAATGGTAGATTCAAGGCTCCAACCCACATGTGTCTTATCATGTATACAAGCAGCTTTGTTATAGGGATTTGACCTTCTGCAATTGTTGGGGCTGATCAAGCGGTCTTTATAAGGCTGTTGTCTCATATGGCAGGCTCTGGGGAAGAGGAGGGTGATATAAAGTTGGGGAGAGCAAGAAAATCTCAACCCTGATGCTGGAATTTGTGTCACTGTTGTTGCCTCTGGCCTTGCTGGGGTCTTGGAGAAGCCAGGGTTCCCCACCAGGGTGCTCAACAAGCACACCTGGCCCTGGGTCAGCGATGCTGAGGAAAGGCCAGGGGACACAGTGCAGCTGCAGGTCCAGCTGTTGCCAGTGCCCCAGCTGTAGATGACAACAGCCTGTGTAAGCTGCAGAATGAAGGGTGGCTGCTTCAGCCCACCTTCCAGATCCTACCTAAGATCCTCTCTTATTTATGGTGCACCCCAATTGGAGACATTGGGAGAATGGGATTCTGGGAACTGTAATCCAAACAGCCAAAGTGGAACATTGTAGCATCTCCACAATGCGGCAGGAAAGAGGAAATGGAGTAACAGTAAGGAGGGGGTGGAGTAAAGGCCGTGTGATCATCCATCATGCAGTTCACTCACCACATTGCAGAGTGGGAAGAGGATATAGAGATCATTGAGTTCTCGCCCTCATGTCACAAATGGGGACATCCAGTCAAAGCCTAGGAAGTTGATGTTCCTGAAGACACTGGGTGAGGCCAGCTGGTGAGAGGTGGAACGCCCCTTCCTCTCCATCTTTCATTTAGCTTAGTTAAGATGGTGTAGGGTTGTCAGTGGATAATCTAGGCTCTGTGTGTACCAGGGCTTCCTTCCTGAAGGAGTGGTCATGCGTGGGCGCTTTCATCAAAGGGTGAAATAACACAATTCTTTTATTATTTTCTTATCACCAGCTTAAATATGCAAATTCAAAAAAACTTTCAGTATTCCCCATTATCCTCTTCACTGCTTATATTTCTTGAGTCTGTCTTCTTAGTTATAAGCTGATTATTATTCTCTTTGAAATATGTAGTTTCTTAGACCCAAGAGATAAATCGTTTTACGTCTAAAATATGAACCTCTTCTCTGAGTACCTTATAGTCACCTGATAACTCTATTTGTGGAATTAAGTACTGCTGATGGCATTGCTGAGTGTCCTTGGCACATTCCCGCCTGATTTTCATTCTTCTTGTAACCAACTGCATCTGAAAAGTTCTTTCAAGCCCATAATATCCCTCTTTGCCTCTACAAACCCAGCAAAGTTTCCTTTTACTGTCTCCAACCTTTGGCCTTTAGGAAAGATAAAGGGAGAAGTCACCTTTGGTCCTTCCTCTTCGCAGTTCTCCTTTTTCCATTTTAAATTGACTCTCTCTTGCCCTACATAAAGGGACAGTGGTTCTGAAAAGCAGCTGCAGCAGGTTGGAGGTAGAAATGTCCATTGATTTTTTTATCCTGCTGGCTGAACAAGGGAGGTAAAAGATAGGCTGGTATAAAAGAAAAAACCTTGGAAGAGGAGATTTCATGTCTCCTGCACGAACACCTTCCTCCTCCCTGGGTATGGGAAGGGCAGGAAGCACAAGACCATGCTATGTATGTGTGGCATGTGGCATGTTCTTCTTCTTCTTCTTTTTTTTTTTTTTTTTTTGAGATAGAGTCTTGCTCTGTCGCCCAGGCTGGAGTGTAGTGGCATGATCTCGACTCACTGTAACCTCTGCCTTCTGGGTTCAAGTGATTCTCCTGTCTCAGCCTCCTAAGTATTGGGATTACAGGCGTGAGCCACCACCCCTGGCTAATTTTTGTATATTTTAGTAGAGATAGGGTTTCACCATGTTGGCCAGGCTGGTCTCGAACTCCTCACCTCAGGTAATCTACCTGCCTCGGACTCCCAAAGTGCTGGGGTTATAGGCATGAGCCACCACACCCGGCCGTTCTTCTGCTTCTTGACTTTCAAGTGTGTAAGGCTAGACAGGACATCTCTTTCTTTCCTTGATAAAGAGCCTTAACCCAGAGATGGGACCTATGAGACAAGAGAGGTGGCTCTGAGCACAATCCAAGTTCTGCTCCCCAAGCCACTTCTGTGGAGCTCAACCTGCACCTAACGGTTGGAAACTTCATGCAACCCAAGCTCTTCTGCTTTTTGGATGTGCCAAGGGGATAAAAACCAGGGACTTCCGGGCATGGCTCCATGTCTTGACAACATGCCAGTGTCTAGAACACGCCTCAACAAAAGTATCTGGTCAGCAGATTACGTGTTCACTGGAAAATAAAGTGCTGCTGAGAAACTACGATTAATAACGCATGGCGGACAGTTTGCCGAGATACCTGGAGGAAGTGCCCCGGTGGTCCTGCTGTCTCTGGGTCATCTGGATTTCTAGGTGTGACTGTGGCAGACGTGCCTCAGGTGCAGAGGCAACTGAGACAATATGGTCCTGCTTCTGAACTTGGCCTCGTGCCCGCATGCCCCAAAGTCTGAAGTTCTTTTTGTCTCCTCTTCTGTACTTCTGAAACCTTCCACTAGTCTCTTACTCTGCTGGCATGAACTAAAAATAGTCAGATGCCTAAAGGACTAACATAATAAAAGATTAGTCCTTCAGGCCACAGTGATAAATGTTGCCTGAAAGACAAAAGAGAAATAATTTGCATTGAAGGGTGCCCTTGCAGAAGATCTTGGAGAATTCATTTCCTATACCCCCTTTTAGTTTTTAAGCTTTGCCTTAACCTGGATTCCCCCAAAAAGCAGAACCCATGGCAAAGATTTCTTTGTAGATATTTTACCTTGTCGAAAGGTCTCAAGAATGGCAGTGGAGGCTGCAAAGAGTGGCCAGGAAGGTCAGTCCAACTGTGACCCTAGCCTCATGGATTGTGCGGCTGGTCACCTAAATGAGCTGCCTGGCCTCGACCCTGCTGTGGACCTTCCAAGGAGCTGTGACAAATGGGCCTCAAAGGCATCTTCCCAAAAGACTGGTTCTCCCCAGTGAAGCCTGACCTCATGGGCCAGCTGCTTTGCTCTTCCAGGCTTGTGTATGAGCCGGATGGCTAAATGGGTCCCCACGGGCATCCCATGGACTGGCAGCGTGTGAGGCACAGGGCAGAAAGTGAGTGAGCCACGGCAGCTGCAATAAGGTGCCATCCGGGTGCAGCTGCAGGCGGTGGCTGGAGTACGAAGGGGGCTAAAGGTTGTGGGTGACATAGGAGTGCACACCTGGTATCTCACCTCTGTCTCGGCCCTAGAGACCCACTAAAGCATGATTGTCTTAGGGTTTCTTTTACTGTGTTTTCCAAATGCTTCTTATGCTGAGCAATTTATTGTTTACATCCTACACCAGATTGGTCCCTGGTGCCATCCTTGGTTTTGTTTTTGTTTTTGTTTTTTTTTCAGGCAGAGTCTCATTGTGGTGCCCAGGCTGGAGTACAGTGGTGCAGTCTCAGCTCACTGCAGCCCCTGCCTCACGGGTTCAAATGATTCTCGTGCCTCAGCCTCCCTAGCAGCTGGAACTACAGGCATGCATCACCAGGCCTGACTAATTTTTTTTTTTGAAATGGAGTTTTGCTTTTGTCGCCCAGGCTGGAGTGCAATGGCTCGATCTTGGTTCACCTCAACCTCCACCTCCACCTCCCAGGTTCAAGCGATTCTCCTGCCTCAGCCTCCCAAGTACCTGGGATTACAGGCATGCACCACCATACCTGACTAATTTTTGTGTTTTTAGTAGAGGCGGGGTTTCGCCATGTTGACCAGGGTGGCCTCTGACTTCTGGCCTCAAGTGATCTACCCTCCTTGGCCTCCCAAAGTGCTGGGATTATAGACATGAGCCACTGTGCCCAGCCCCTGGTGCTGTCCTTGTGACAGGCTCAGTGTGAGGGCAGTGCTAAGGTCTGGATGGTGCTCTCAATGCTTTGCCTAAACCATCCGTCTTTCCATTTAAAGTTTGTAGGCATTGAGAGTGTGGATAAGTGAAAGTTGTCCCTTCACAAAATGTGATTACGGTTGCAGTTTTCTTTTTTCTTTTATAGATTTACAAACTTTGAATTTATTCTGTAAAATGTGATATATTTTTTTCAGTTTATTAGCAGTGTTTTTTTTAAATACTATTTTTAGAGATTTATTTATTATACTTTAAGTTCTGGAGTACATGCGCAGATCGTGCAGGTGTACAGCATAGGTATACACATGCCATGGTGGTCTGCTGCATCCATTACCCCATCTACCTTAGGCATTTCTCCTATGCTGTCCCTCCCCAATCCCCCACCCCATGCTGTTCCTCCCCTAGCCCCCCATACCCCAGGCCCTGGTGTTGCATTTTTCTTAGTGCATATAGACCAGGTTCCTTTTTGGCTTAGTCTATTATTAGAATCTTTTATTAGAAATATCAGATAAGCATGAAATTCATTTTGTTTTCTTAAAAAAAGTAGAATATCTTTGTTTAATGTCTTAAAGGTATTACAGGAAACTCTATGCTAAAGATTCCTGAATTTTGGATGTAATTGTTGTCATCTCTGTTTTCTGATATTTTAGTGAGTGGTATTTTGTGTTGCCCTGACTAGGAAAATATAGATGACTGTATTTATGATCTTACATATATGAAAACAAATTTAAAGCTATAACAGTGAAATGTTTGTTTCTACTGTGAAGTTAAATGTTGATTGTTTTTCTTTCTTTTCCTGGTGGTTTAGAAGTAAATAAATGTTTGCTTAATATTTCACAAAAGGGTAGACTTTGAAAACAAAAGCACACTTCCCCCACCCCCACCCACTTTTTCATCATGAGGCAATCACCCAGAAAGTAGTAAGGATGTGGAGGCTCCTGCAGGTACTATTTCAAATCCTTTCTCTTCCCTCTTTATGAAAACCTGTCGCATTGTTCCCAAGGACTCTGCAGGGGGCCATGAGAGAGTGTGCTGTCACTGTCACTGCTGCAGGGACCTCCCATCTCTAGTATGGGACAATATTTAGTTGCTTTGAGGATACAAATCATTTTGCATCTGATCTCATGCCAGTGCGTTCTTGCTTTAAAAAGAAATGAGGATGTAAGGCATAAAGACACTTCCTGTAAATTCACCCAAGGAAACTGGGGATAGTGAGGAAGAGTTGTGACTCTGGAACACAGAGAGAAGTTGCCAGAGGCAAAGAGACCTTCATCTGTAGCCAAGTGGAGATGGCCACAGTGGGGTGTTTGTGAGTGCATGGCCAGCGCGTTGTTCAGGGCCTGGGTAATCTGAGATGCCACAAGGGTACAAAGGAGAAGGCAAATTGGAAATCATTTTTCTCCATGTCAATAGCGACGGCGGGTGGGAAAGTTATTCCAGCATCGCTGCCCCCAACATACTTATGACTCCTTTGAAATTTGGGGCTTGAAGTGTTTATTTTACAAGTAACTCATGCTGTCAGGCAAAATGTGGTTTTGCATAAAAATATGGACTCAAAGTTTGATTCATCAGCCATGATGAACTTTGTTTTGTTAAATTTAAACAAACTGTTCCAAACTCAGAATTTTTTTGTGGGATAGATTTTCTATCTTTCCTCAGTGCAGGCAGTTGAAAAATACAGAGTTTTAATATTCC